>CALYLW010002199.1:0-62464 GCA_944989445.1 Ampullaceana balthica | reverse complement strand
GCCCCCATTAAGCTGAATTTATACATTCTTTTTCGCCATTTGTCGTCGAGAGAGGCTACTTGACAACTTCCCAAGGTTTCATGCTTCCACCTACGCGGTAAATCCGAGATTAGTGATGAGTCTGTTTTAATAAAAGAAGAAACTACATTTGGGCCCCCGGCCCCCATTAAGTGATAATTTAAATATTGTTTTTACCTGTTACCATCGTGGAAGTGTACTTAACAACTAACCCAAGTTTCATGCTTCTACCTACACGGGAAATAGGAGAATTTGTGATTTTTAGTTTTTGTATAGCTCATATTAGGAAAAAACTTCATTTGGGCCCCCGGCCCCCAGGAAGTGATAATTTAATTTTTTTTTCTCCCGTCGCTATTGCTGGTTTTTACTCAACAACTTACCAAAGTTTCATGCTTTTGCCTACTCGAGAAATGAGAAAATTAGCGATTTCATATTCTATATAGTCCATATAAGGGAAAAAAGCGTTTTTTGGGCCCCGGGCCCCCAACAGTGTGAATTTTAAAATTCTTATTCGCCAATTATCGTTGAGAGTGTACTCAGCAAGTTCCCAAAGTTTCATGCTAATACCTACACGGGAAGTTGGATAATTAGTGATGAGTCAGTTTTTTATATAAGAAAAAAACTACATTTGGGCCCCCGGACCCCATTAAGTGTTATTTTAAATATTTTTTTCGCTTGTTACCATCGCGGAAGTGTGCTTATCAACTACCCAGTGTTTCATGCTTCTACCTACACGGGAAATATGAGAATTAGTGATTTTTAGTTTTTATAAAGCTCATATAAGGAAAAAACTTAATTTGGGCCCACGGCCCCCAGGAAGTGATAATTTAAATATTTTTTCTCCCGTTACCATCGCGGGGTTGTACTCAACAACTTCCCGAAGTTTCATGCTCCTGCCTACTCGGGAAATAGGAGAATTGGTGATTTCAAATTTTATATAGGCCATATAAGGAAAAAAACGTTTTTGGGGCCCCCGGCCCCCATGAGTGTTATTTTTAAAATTCTTTTACTCCAATTTTTGTCGCGAGAGGCTACTCGACCACTTCCCAAAGTTTCATGCTTCTACCTACACGGGAAGTTGGAGAATTAGTGATGAATCAGTCAGTGAGTGAGTCAGTGAGTGAGTGAGGGCTTTGCCTTTTATTAGTATAGACTAGCAAAATACCCGCGCTTTGCTGCGGAAATTAGGATTTCAGTAAGCATTGAGAACCCGCGTAACACAAATTCAAAACACAAATTGATTTCAAAATGGATCATGATGGATATAATACATATATTAACTTCACCGTCTTGTCTGTCTGTCTGTTGTAGTCCCGCAGAAAAATAAAAACGAAAAGTAAAAAAATGACACACTTCCCGTGATCCTATCGAGCTGATAATTTAATTTTTTCCGTCTGCTACCATTGCGGGAGGGTACTCAACAACCGCCCAAAGTTTTATGCTTCCACCTACACGGGAAATAGGAGAATTAGTGATTTTCAGTTTTTATATAGCTCATATAAGAAATTTCGTCCCCCGGCCCCCGTTATGTGATAATTTATATAATTGTTCCACCTGTTACCATCGCGGAATGTTATCCAACAACTACCCAAAGTTTCATGCTTCTACCTTCTCGGGAAATAGGAGAATAAGGGATTTTTAATTTTTATAAAACCAAGAATAAGGGGAAAAAAAACGTTTTTGGGCCCCCGGCCCCCATGAGTGTGAATTTCAAAATTCTTTTTCACCTGTTACCATTGCGGAAGTGTACTTAACAACTGTCCAAAGTTTCATGCTGCTACCAACACGAGAAATTGGAGAATTATTGATGAGTCAGTTTTTTATATAAGAAGAAAACTACATTTTGGCCCCCGGCCCTCAGTAAGTGATAATTTAGATAGTTTTTTAACCTGTTACCATCGCAGAATGTTACTTAAAAACTACTCAAAGTTTCATGCTACTTCCTACACAGGAATTAGGAGAATTAGTGATTTTCAGTTTTATATAACTCATATAAGGGAAAAAACTACATTTTGGCCCCTGGGCCCCAGTAAGTGAAATTTTGAATATTTTTTCGCCTGTTACCATTGCGGAAGTGTACTCAACAACTTCCCAAAGTTTCATGCTTCTACCTACTCGGTAAATAGGAGGATTAGTGATTTTTAAATGTTTATATAGCCAATGGAAGGGGAAAAAAAGATTTTTGGCCCCCGGCCCCCATGAAGCTGAATTTATACATTCTTTTTCGCCATTTGTCGTCGAGAGAGGCTACTTGACAACTTCCCAAGGTTTCATGGTTCTACATACATGGGAAATCCGAGAATTAGTGATGAGTCAGTTTTAATATAAGAAAAGGCTACATTTTGGCCCCCGGCCCCCAGTAAGTGATAATTTAAATATTGTTTTTACCTGTTACCATCGTGAAAGTGTACTTAAAACTACTCGGGAAACAGGAGGATTGTTGATTTTAAAATTTTATATAGGCCATATAAGGAAAAAAAACTTTTTTGGGCCCCCGGCCCCCATGAGTGTTAATTTAAAAATTCTTTTAGGCCAATTTTCGTCGCGAGAGGCTACTCAACAACTTCCCAAAGTTTCATGCTTCTACCTACGCGTTAAATCCGAGATTAGTGATGAGTCTTTTTTAATAAAAGAAGAAACTACATTTGGGCCCCCGGACCCCATTAAGTGATAATTTAAATATTGTTTTTACCTGTTACCATCATGGAAGTGTACTTAAAACTACTCGGGAAACAGGAGGATTGTTGATTTTAAAATTTTATATAGGCCATATAAGGAAAAAAAACTTTTTTGGGCCCCCGGCCCCCATGAGTGTTAATTTAAAAATTCTTTTAGGCCAATTTTCGTCGCGAGAGGCTACTCAACAACTTCCCAAAGTTTCATGCTTCTACCTACGCGTTAAATCCGAGATTAGTGATGAGTCTTTTTTAATAAAAGAAGAAACTACATTTGGGCCCCCGGACCCCATTAAGTGATAATTTAAATATTGTTTTTACCTGTTACCATCATGGAAGTGTACTTAACAACTACCCCAAGTTTCATGCTTCTACCTACACGGGAAATAGGAGAATTTGTGATTTTTAGTTTTTGTATACATTTGGGCCCCCGGACCCCATTAAGTGTTATTTTAAATATTTGTTTCGCTTGTTACCATAGCGGAAGTGTGTTTATCAACTACCTAGTGTTTCATGCTTCTTCCTACACGGGAAATAGGAGAATTAGTGATTTTTAGTTTTTATAAAGCTCATATAAGGAAAAAACTTCATTTGGGCCCCCGGCCCCAAGGAAGTTATAATTTAATTTCTTTTCCTCCCGTCGCTATCGCTGGTTTTTACTCAACAACTTCCCAAAGTTTCATGCTTTTGCCTACTCGAGAAATGAGAAAATTAGTGATTTCATATTCTATATAGTCCATATAAGGAAAAAAAAGCGTTTTTGGGCCCTGGGCCCCCAACAGTGTGAATTTTAAAATTCTTTTTCGCCAATTATCGTTGAGAGAGTGTACTCAGCAAGTTCCCAAAGTTTCATGCTAATACCTACACGGGAAGTTGGAGAATTAGTGATTAGTCAGTTTTTTTATATTAGAAAAAAACTACATTTGGGCCCCCGGACCCCATTAAGTGTTATTTTAAATATTGTTTTCGCTTGTTACCATCGCGGAAGTGTGCTTATCAACTACCTAGTGTTTCATGCTTCTACCTGCACGGGAAATATGAGCATTTGTGATTTTCAGTTTTTATATAGCTCATATAAGGAAAGAACTTCATTTGGGCCCCCGGCCCCCAGGAAGTGATAATTTAATTTTATTTTCGCCTGTTAGCATTGCGGGTTTGTCCTCAACAACTTTTAAAAGTTTCATGCTTCTGCCTACTCGGGAAATAGGAGAATTTGTGATTTTCAAATTTTATATAGGCCATATTAGGAAAAAAAATTTTTTGGGCCCCCAGCCCCCATGAGTGTAAAATTGTAAAATTCTTTTACGCCAGGTTTCGTCTCGAGAGGCTACACAACAACTTCCCAAAGTTTCATGCTTCTACCTACACGGAAAGTTGGAGAATTAGTGATGAGTCAGTTTTTTTATATAAGAAAAAAACTACATTTGGGCCCCCGGACCCCATTAAGTGTTATTTTAAATATTGTTTTCGCTTGTTACCATCGCGGAAGTGTGCTTATCAACTACCTAGTGTTTCATGCTTCTACCTACACGGGAAATATGAGCATTTGTGATTTTCAGTTTTTATATAGCTCATATAAGGAAAGAACTTCATTTGGACCCCCGGCCCCCAGGAAGTGATAATTTATTATTTTTTTCTCCCGTTACAATCGCGGGGTTGTACTCAACAATTTCCCAAAGTTTCATGCTTCTGCCTACTCGGGAAATAGGAGAATTGGTGATTTTCAAATTTTATATAGGCCATATAAGGAAAAAAAACGTTTTTGGGCCCCCGGCCCCCATGAGTGTTATTTTTAAAATTCTTTTACTCCAAATTTCTTCGCGAGAGGCTACTCGACAACTTCCCAACGTTTCATGCTTCTACCTACACGGTAAGTTGGAGAATTAGTGATGAATCAGTCAGTGAGTCAGTGAGTGAGTGAGGGCTTTGCCTTTTATTAGTATAGATACATTAAAAATATAAATACAACACTCTTTTGTTTATAAAAAAGTTCAATAATTATAAATGACGTCATTAATTTTGCTCTATGCCATCGGTTTGTAGAATATTGATGTATATAATGCACTGAGTATGTTAGTTATATGTGTATTTATCTACTGGATAACATTGATATATATAATGCACTGAGTATGTTAGTTATATGTGTATTTATCTACTGGACAATATTGATGTATATAATGCACTGAGTATGTTAGTTATATGTGTATTTATCTACTGGACAATATTGATGTATATGATGCACTGAGTATGTTAGTTATATGTGTATTTATCTACTGGACAATATTGATGTATATAATACACTTAGTATGTTAGTTATATGTGTATTTATCTACTGGACAATATTGATGTATATAATACACTGAGTATGTTAGTTATATGTGTATTTATCTACTGGACAATATTGATGTATATAATGCACTGAGTATGTTAGTTATATGTGTATTTATCTACTTGACAATATTGATGTATATAATACACTTAGTATGTTAGTTATATGTCTATTTATCTACTGGACAATATTGATGTATATAATGCACTGAGTATGTTAGTTATATGTGTATTTATCTACCTGACAATATTGATGTATATAATGCACTGAGTATGTTAGTTATATGTGTATTTATCTACTTGACAATATTGATGTATATAATGCACTGAGTATGTTAGTTATATGTGTATTTATCTACTGGAAAATATTGATGTATATAATGCACTGAGTATGTTAGTTATATGTGTATTTATCTACTGGACAATATTGATGTATATAATGCACTGAGTATGTTAGTTATATGTGTATTTATCTACTGGACAATATTGATGTATATAATGCACTGACTATGTTAGTTATATGTGTATTTATCTACTGGACGATATTGATGTATATAATGCACTTAGTATGTTAGTTATATGTGTATTTATCTACTGGACGATATTGATGTATATAATGCACTGAGTATGTTAGTTATATGTGTATTTATCTACTGGACAATATTGATGTATATAATGCACTGAGTATGTTAGTTATATGTGTATTTATCTACTGGACAATATTGATGTATATAATGCACTGAGTATGTTAGTTATATGTGTATTTATCTACTGGACAATATTGATGTATATAATGCACTGAGTATGTTAGTTATATGTGTATTTATCTACTGGACACTATTGATGTATATAATGCACTTAGTATGTTTGTTATATGTGTATTTATCTACTGGACAATATTGATGTATATAATGCACTGAGTATGTTAGTTATATGTGTTTTTTCTACTGGACAATATTGATGTATATAATGCACTGAGTATGTTAGTTATATGTGTATTTATCTACTGGACAATATTGATGTATATAATGCACTGAATATGTTAGTTATATGTGTATTTATCTACTGGACAATATTGATGTATATAATGCACTGAGTATGTTAGTTATATGTGTATTTATCTACTGGACAATATTGATGTATATAATGCACTTAGTATGTTAGTTATATGTGTATCTATCTACTGGACAATATTGATGTATATAATGCACTGAGTATGTTAGTTATATGTGTATTTATCTACTGGACAATATTGATGTATATAATGCACTTAGTATGTTATTTATATGTGTATTTATCTACTGGACAATATTGATGTATACAATGCACTGAGTATGTTAGTTATATGTGTATTTATCTACTGGACAATATTGATGTATATAATGCACTTAGTATGTTAGTTATATGTGTATTTATCTACTGGACAATATTGATGTATATAATGCACTTAGTATGTTAGTTATATGTGTATTTATCTACTGGACAATATTGATGTATATAATGCACTGAGTATGTTAGTTATATGTGTATTTATCTACTGGACAATATTGATGTATATAATGCACTGAGTATGTTAGTTATATGTGTATTTATCTACTGGACAATATTGATGTATATAATGCACTTAGTATTTTATTTATATGTGTATTTATCTACTGGACAATATTGATGTATATAATGCACTGAGTATGTTAGTTATATGTGTATTTATCTACTGGACAATACTGATGTATATAATGCACTTAGTATGTTAGTTATATGTAAATTTATCTCCTGGACAATATTGATGTATATAATGCACTTAGTATGTTAGTTATATGTGTATTTATCTACTGGACAATATTTTATGTATATAATGCACTGAGTATGTTAGTTATATGTGTATTTATCTACTGGACAATATTGATGTATATAATGCACTGAGTATGTTAGTTATATGTGTATTTATCTACTGGGCAATTTTGATGTATATATTGCACTTAGTATGTTAGTTATATGTGTATTTATCTACTGGACAATATTGATGTATATAATGCACTGAGTATGTTAGTTATATGTGTATTTATCTACTGGACAATATTGATGTATATAATACACTTTAGTATGTTAGTTATATGTGTATTTATCTACTGGACAATATTGATGTATATAATGCACTGAGTATGTTAGTTATATGTGTATTTATCTACTGGACAATATTGATGTATATAATGCACTTAGTATGTTAGTTATATGTGTAATTATCTACTGGACAATATTGATGTATATAATACACTTAGTATGTTAGTTATATGTGTATTTATCTACTGGACAATATTGATGTATATAATACACTTAGTATGTTAGTTATATGTGTATTTATCTACTGGACAATATTGATGTATATAATGCACTGAGTATGTTAGTTATATGTGAATTTATCTACTGGACAATATTGATGTATATAATGCACTAAGTATGTTAGTTATATGTGTATTTATCTACTGGACAATATTGATGTATATAATACACTTAGTATGTTAGTTATATGTCTATTTATCTACTGGACAATACTGATGTATATAATGCACTTAGTATGTTAGTTATATGTAAATTTATCTACTGGACAATATTGATGTATATAATGCACTAAGTATGTTAGTTATATGTGTATTTATCTACTGGACAATATTGATGTATATAATACACTTAGTATGTTAGTTATATGTGTATTTATCTACAGGACAATATTGATGTATATAATGCACTTAGTATGTTAGTTATATGTGTATTTATGTACTGGACAATATTGATGTATATAATACACTTAGTATGTTAGTTATATGTGTATTTATTTATCTACTGGACAATATTGATGTATATAATACACTTAGTATGTTAGTTATATGTCTATTTATCTACTAGACAATATTGATGTATATAATACACTTAGTATGTTAGTTATATGTGTATTTATCTACTGGACAATATTGATGTATATGATGCACTGAGTATGTTAGTTATATGTGTATTTATCTACTGGACAATATTGATGTATATAATACACTTAGTATGTTAGTTATATGTGTATTTATCTACTGGACAATATTGATGTATATAATACACTGAGTATGTTAGTTATATGTGTATTTATCTACTGGACAATATTGATGTATATAATGCACTAAGTATGTTAGTTATATGTGTATTTATCTACTGGACAATATTGATGTATATAATGCACTGAGTATGTTAGTTATATGTGTATTTATCTACTGGAAAATATTGATGTATATAATGCACTGAGTATGTTAGTTATATGTGTATTTATCTACCTGACAATATTGATGTATATAATGCACTGAGTATGTTAGTTATATGTGTATTTATCTACTGGACAATATTGATGTATATAATGCACTTAGTATGTTAGTTATATGTGTATTTATCTACTGGACAATATTGATGTATATAATGCACTGAGTATGTTAGTTATATGTGTATTTATCTACTGGACAACATTGATGTATATAATGCACTGAATATGTTAGTTATATGTGTATTTATCTACTGGACAATATTGATGTATATAATGCACTGAGTATGTTAGTTATATGTGTATTTATCTACTGGACAATATTGATGTATATAATGCACTGAGTATGTTAGTTATATGTGTATTTATCTACTGGACACTATTGATGTATATAATGCACTTAGTATGTTTGTTATGTGTGTATTTATCTACTGGACAATATTGATGTATATAATGCACTGAGTATGTTAGTTATATGTGTTTTTTTCTACTGGACAATATTGATGTATATAATGCACTGAGTATGTTAGTTATATGTGTATTTATCTACTGGACAATATTGATGTATATAATGCACTGAATATGTTAGTTATATGTGTATTTATCTACTGGACAATATTGATGTATATAATGCACTGAGTATGTTAGTTATATGTGTATTTATCTACTGGACAATATTGATGTATATAATGCACTTAGTATGTTAGTTATATGTGTATCTATCTACTGGACAATATTGATGTATATAATGCACTGAGTATGTTAGTTATATGTGTATTTATCTACTGGACAATATTGATGTATATAATGCACTTAGTATGTTATTTATATGTGTATTTATCTACTGGACAATATTGATGTATACAATGCACTGAGTATGTTAGTTATATGTGTATTTATCTACTGGACAATATTGATGTATATAATGCACTTAGTATGTTAGTTATATGTGTATTTATCTACTGGACAATATTGATGTATATAATGCACTTAGTATGTTAGTTATATGTGTATTTATCTACTGGACAATATTGATGTATATAATGCACTGAGTATGTTAGTTATATGTGTATTTATCTACTGGACAATATTGATGTATACAATGCACTGAGTATGTTAGTTATATGTGTATTTATCTACTGGACAATATTGATGTATATAATGCACTTAGTATGTTAGTTATATGTGTATTTATCTACTGGACAATATTGATGTATATAATGCACTGAGTATGTTAGTTATATGTGTATTTATCTACTGGACAATATTGATGTATATAATGCACTGAGTATGTTAGTTATATGTGTATTTATCTACTGGACAATATTGATGTATATAATGCACTGAGTATGTTAGTTATATATTTATTTATCTACTGGACAATATTGATGTATATAATACACTGAGTATGTTAGTTATATGTGTATTTATCTACTGGACAATATTGATGTATATAATGCACTTAGTATGTTAGTTATATGTGTATCTATCTACTTGGACAATATTGATGTATATAATGCACTTAGTATGTTAGTTATATGTGTATTTATCTACTGGACAATATTGATGTATATAATGCACTTAGTATTTTATTTATATGTGTATTTATCTACTGGACAATATTGATGTATATAATGCACTGAGTATGTTAGTTATATGTGTATTTATCTACTGGACAATACTGATGTATATAATGCACTTAGTATGTTAGTTATATGTAAATTTATCTCCTGGACAATATTGATGTATATAATGCACTTAGTATGTTAGTTATATGTGTATTTATCTACTGGACAATATTTTATGTATATAATGCACTGAGTATGTTAGTTATATGTGTATTTATCTACTGGACAATATTGATGTATATAATGCACTGAGTATGTTAGTTATATGTGTATTTATCTACTGGGCAATTTTGATGTATATATTGCACTTAGTATGTTAGTTATATGTGTATTTATCTACTGGACAATATTGATGTATATAATGCACTGAGTATGTTAGTTATATGTGTATTTATCTACTGGACAATATTGATGTATATAATACATTTAGTATGTTAGTTATGTGTGTATTTATCTACTGGACAATATTGATGTATATAATGCACTGAGTATGTTAGTTATATGTGTATTTATCTACTGGACAATATTGATGTATATAATACACTTAGTATGTTAGTTATATGTGTAATAATCTACTGGACAATATTGATGTATATAATACACTTAGTATGTTAGTTATATGTCTATTTATCTACTGGACAATATTGATGTATATAATACACTTAGTATGTTAGTTATATGTCTATTTATCTACTGGACAATATTGATGTATATAATGCACTGAGTATGTTAGTTATATGTAAATTTATCTACTGGACAATATTGATGTATATAATGCACTAAGTATGTTAGTTATATGTGTATTTATCTACTGGACAATATTGATGTATATAATACACTTAGTATGTTAGTTATATGTCTATTTATCTACTGGACAATACTGATGTATATAATGCACTTAGTATGTTAGTTATATGTAAATTTATCTACTGGACAATATTGATGTATATAATGCACTAAGTATGTTAGTTATATGTGTATTTATCTACTGGACAATATTGATGTATATAATACACTTAGTATGTTAGTTATATGTGTATTTATCTACAGGACAATATTGATGTATATAATGCACTTAGTATGTTAGTTATATGTGTATTTATGTACTGGACAATATTGATGTATATAATACACTTAGTATGTTAGTTATATGTGTATTTATTTATCTACTGGACAATATTGATGTATATAATACACTTAGTATGTTAGTTATATGTCTATTTATCTACTAGACAATATTAATGTATATAATACACTTTGTATGTTAGTTATATGTGTATTTATCTACTGGACAATATTGATGTATATAATGCACTGAGTATGTTAGTTATATGTGTATTTATTTACTGGACAATATTGATGTATATAATACACTTAGTATGTTAGTTATGTGTGTATTTATCTACTGGACAATATTGATGTATATAATGCACTTAGTATGTTAGTTATATGTGTATTTATCTACTGGACAATATTGATGTATATAATGCACTTAGTATGTTAGTTATATGTGTATTTATCTACTGGACAATATTGATGTATATAATGCACTTAGTATGTTAGTTATATGTGTATTTATCTACAGGACAATATTGATGTATATAATACACTTAGTATGTTAGTTATATGTGTATTTATCTACTGGACAATATTGATGTATATATTACACTTAGTATGTTAGTTATATGTCTATTTATCTACTGGACAATATTGATGTATATAATACACTTTGTATGTTAGTTATATGTGTATTTATCTACTGGACAATATTGATGTATATAATGCACTGAGTATGTTAGTTATATGTGTATTTATCTACTGGACAATATTGATGTATATAATACACTTAGTATGTTAGTTATATGTGTATTTATCTACTGGACAATATTGATGTATATAATGCACTTAGTATGTTAGTTATATGTGTATTTATCTACTGGACAATATTGATGTATATAATACACTTAGTATGTTAGTTATATGTGTATTTATCTACTGGACAATATTGATGTATATAATACACTTAGTATGTTAGTTATATGTCTATTTATCTACTGGACAATATTGATGTATATAATGCACTGAGTATGTTAGTTATATGTGTATTTATCTACTGGACAATATTGATGTATATAATGCACTGAGTATGCTAGTTATATGTGTATTTATTTACTGGACAATATTGATGTATATAATACACTTAGTATGTTAGTTATATGTGTATTTATCTACTGGACAATATTGATGTATATAATACACTTAGTATGTTAGTTATATGTGTATTTATCTACTGGACAATATTGATGTATATAATACACTTAGTATGTTAGTTATATGTGTATTTATCTACTGGACAATATTGATGTATATAATACACTTAGTATGTTAGTTATATGTGTATTTATCTACTGGACAATATTGATGTATATAATACACTTAGTATGTTAGTTATATGTGTATTTATCTACTGGACAATATTGATGTATATAATGCACTGAGTATGTTAGTTATATGTGTATTTATCTACTGGACAATATTGATGTATATAATGCACTGAGTATGTTAGTTATATGTGTATTTATCTACTGGACAATATTGATGTATATAATACACTTAGTATGTTAGTTATATGTGTATTTATCTACTGGACAATATTGATGTATATAATGCACTTAGTATGTTAGTTATATGTGTATTTATCTACTGGACAATATTGATGTATATAATGCACTTAGTATGTTAGTTATATGTGTATTTATCTACTGGACAATTTTGATGTATATAATGCACTGAATATGTTAGTTATATGTGTATTTATCTACTGGACAATATTGATGTATATAATGCACTTAGTATTTTATTTATATGTGTATTTATCTACTGGACAATATTGATGTATATAATGCACTGAGTATGTTAGTTATATGTGTATTTATCTACTGGACAATATTGATGTATATAATGCACTGAATATGTTAGTTATATGTGTATTTATCTACTGGACAATATTGATGTATATAATGCACTTAGTATTTTATTTATATGTGTATTTATCTACTGGACAATATTGATGTATATAATGCACTGAGTATGTTAGTTATATGTGTATTTATCTACTGGACAATTTTGATGTATATAATGCACTTAGTATGTTAGTTATATGTGTATTTATCTTCTGGACAATATTGATGTATATAATGCACTTAGTATGTTAGTTATATGTGTATTTATCTACTGGACAATATTGATGTATATAATGCACTGAATATGTTAGTTATATGTGTATTTATCTACTGGACAATATTGATGTATATAATGCACTTAGTATTTTATTTATATGTGTATTTATCTACTGGACAATATTGATGTATATAATGCACTGAGTATGTTAGTTATATGTGTATTTATCTACTGGACAATTTTGATGTATATAATGCACTTAGTATGTTAGTTATATGTGTATTTATCTTCTGGACAATATTGATGTATATAATGCACTTAGTATGTTAGTTATATGTGTATTTATCTACTGGACAATATTGATGTATATAATGCACTGAATATGTTAGTTATATGTGTATTTATCTACTGGACAATATTGATCTGCTATAAATTTTTTTCTTTCTTTATATGACAATTAAAACATTCGATGAAGCGCTGTGAGCCAAGGCGAAATGAAATGTATCAAGTTAGACAAAATAATGTACATCAGTGCTTTCAAATGTTAACCTAAGTCATGGACTGAAAACTTGAACATTTGTTTATGTAATCAACATGTATCTGAGAAACTCCATTAGGACATATAGGATAAAAACATATCATTCAATTATCAAACCATTAATGTAATGACGCAACTTATTTCAAACTAAACGTTTTCCTGTAAACAAATCAAAGGCTTATTTGAGATTACACAAGTAATATTTTTTTATACGTCTTATGTAGAACTAATCTAGTGCATTAAACTGATTTGTATTATAATCAAAGGGCTAGGAGAGGCTTTTATTGCCCCCGGTGAAGTACAGCAACTACAAGAGATTGTTTACAATAACATTACAACAATAAGATTTAATATCATATTTTGTTTTCTTTGTGTCTTTTTATTTTCGTATCTTTACATAAAGTTTCTTTATGTTTACTAAATAATTAGTTTTAATGTCAGTAAATATTCCATAGAATTATAATCATCAAAAAAGAAGCGATGCATTATGGTCGGGTGTTTGATGGTAACAGTGGCGAAATGTAAGTCTTATGCATGTGTAATTGTGCTCTCTGTCAATGTATCAGGGGAAAAGGATGAGGACATTGAACAAAGAATAAATTTGGCGCGACAGGTGTTTGCCAATCTGAAACAGGTCTGGAGATCTACACACATCTCTGTCAAAACAAAAGTAAGGATCTTTAACACCAACGTTAAAATGGTCCTACTCTATGGATTCGAAACATGGCGCATGACAGAGACAACACAAAAATGACGCAAGGCCTTTGTTAAAAGATGCCTCAGAAATATTCTGAAAATAAAATTGTTCGACAAGGTTGAAAACTCTAAGCTATGGGAGAGGTGTGGACAAAGAACAGTAGAACAACAAATCGTGGAAATAAAGTGGAGATGGATTGGCCACACCCAAAGGAAAGATAACAACAGGGCTAGGCAGGCATTAGATTGGGCAAATGACAACTAGGAAGACCAAAGTGTACATGAAGGCAGAGCATGTTAGACGAGGCTGGAAGAACTGAGAAGAGCTGGGAAGAATTGAAGCGACTGGCAAGGGACCGTGTAGAGTGGCGAGATTTGACAAAGGACAAATGATGATGATGAATTGTGCTCTCCGTGAGGGCAAAGAAACGCTGTCCTGACTTTGATGCAGGCCAAGTGTTTGCTGAAGGGAGTTGAAGTGTAAAAGTGATGTAATTTTTTTAATTTAAAACAAACATCTTTAAATTAATAATCTAATCTGAATTAATAGACATTAATGCGATGCAGTAAATTTAATACGCAATTCTCATCAACCATCTATAATTATACACGTTTTCAATAGTTGTTGTCCATTTATTTATTTTTTGCTTGTTAACCGGAGAGCGTACGAAATGAAAAAAAAATCTTTAAATATTTAGACATTTTAAAAAGAATAAGTGCAAAAACGTGAAGCGCATTTTAGACAACTTCTAGGTGTTTCGCCTTCGCAAAGTTCTCACATAATCAGCATAGTCGGTTCACGGGTACAAATTTTGATTAACATTTAAATAAAATACAATCAAATTTCGCATTACGCACTATTTTATTCGGCGATTTCAGAATTTGTTCTATACAATATTTCCCTCGCGTGTCTAACGTTATAGTTTACAGTTGATTTGTTCAAATTTTTATTAAATAATTCTCAAAGGTAAAGAAAAAAATAATAAATCATTGTTTTACAACCAGGTAGCTTGAAATGAATGTACCCTTTACAACCAGGTAGCTGGCATTGTTGCTTAGATGCTTCATAATTGATACAATGAGCTACTTGGTCAGTCCTTACATTCAATAGTGGCACTGGGGCAGTTGGTCATCTGTGTCGTTTTGCCTGAAGACTGTGCTCAAAGTCACTAGGTCTACCTATTTTTATTGATTGATACAAATTCATTATAGACAGTATGGTTGTCAGAAGACTGTGCTCAAAGTCACTAGGTCTACCTATTTTTATGGATTGATACGAATTCATTATAGCCAGTATGGTTGTCAGAAGACTGTGCTCAAAGTCACTAGGTCAACCTATTTTTATGGATTGATATGACTTCATTATAAACAGTATGGTTGTCAGAAGATTGTGCTCAAAGTCACTAGGTCTACCTATTTTTATGGATTGATACGACTTCATTATAGACATTATGGTTGTCAGAAGACTGTGTTCAAAGTCACTAGGTCTACCTATTTTTATGGATTGATACGACTTCATTATAGCCAGTATGGTTGTCAGAAGACTGTGCTCAAAGTCACTAGGTCTACCTATTTTTATGGATTGATACGAATTCATTATAGCCAGTATGGTTGTCAGAAGATTGTGCTCAAAGTCACTAGGTCTACCTATTTTTATGGATTGATACGACTTCATTATAGCCAGTATGGTTGTCAGAAGACTGTGCTCAAAGTCACTAGGTCTACCTATTTTTATGGATTGATACGAATTCATTAGAGCCAGTATGGTTGTCAGAAGATTGTGCTCAAAGTCACTAGGTCTACCTATTTTTATGTATTGATATGACTTCATTATAGCCAGTATGGTTGTCAGAAGACTGTGCTCAAAGTCACTCGGTCTACCTATTTTTATGGATTGATACGAATTCATTATAGCCAGTATGGTTCTCAGAAGATTGTGCTCAAAGTCACTAGGTCTACCTATTTTTATGGATTGATACGACTTCATTATAGCCAGTATGGTTGTCAGAAGACTGTGCTCAAAGTCACTAGGTCTACCTATTTTTATGGATTGATACGAATTCATTATAGCCAGTATGGTTGTCAGACGATTGTGCTCAAAGTCACTAGGTCTACCTATTTTTAAATCCTTTATATTAACTCGTGGTGTCTGCGGCGGACCTTGCTTGCTTGCTTGCTTGCTCGTCGCCAAAACTTTTGATCGATTTTTAACCCACTTGCTCGCAAGATAGCGAGCTGAAATTTTGCAGGCAGTTTCGTACCGATGATAAAAACAACGTATCAAAATTTCAGATCGATCGCATGTACCGTAATTAAATTATTGATTTTTTAGATTATTTTATTTATTCCTATGTATCATGCTATTTTTTGAGATAGAGCGTCGCGGTGCGTATTATATTGAACAACCTTTCTGTCGCGCAACAAGGTGCGTATTTTATTGACAGCTCTTTTTATAAACATATTCCTGATCGGTGCGCATTATATTAAACACGTTTTACGACACAACTGCAATTTTGTATTTCTGGATGGTCTGGCGCTGCGTATTATAATGAACATTCTTTTAGTTACTTCTCGTACATAAAGGATTTATAGTCAAAAACTTGGTTTTTTACGGGTTTTTCTTATTAAATCCTTTATATTAACTCGTGGTGTCTGCGGCGGACCTTGCTTGCTTGTCGCAAAAACTTTTGATCGATTTTTAACCCACTTGCTCGCAAGATAGCGAGCTGAAATTTTGCAGGCAGCTTTGTACCGATGATAAAAACAATGTATCAAAATTTCAGATCGATCGCATGTACTGTAATTAAATTATTGATTTTTTAGATTATTTTATTTATTCCTATGTATCATGCTATTTTTTGAGATAGAGCGTCGCGGTGCGTATTATATTGAACAACCTTTCTGTCGCGCAATAAGGTGCGTATTTTATTGACAGCTCTTTTTATAAACATATTCCTGATCGGTGCGCATTGTATTAAACACGTTTTACGACACAACTGCAATTTTGTATTTCTGGATGGTCTGGCGCTGCGTATTATAATGAACATTCTTTTAGTTACTTCTCGTACATAAAGGATTTATAGTCAAAAACTTGGTTTTTTACGGGATGTTTTTATTATGGATTGATACGAATTCATTATAGACAGTATGGTTGTCAGAAGATTGTGCTCAAAAGTTTTAAGATATGAACTTTAACTGCTTGAAAAGTTTTTTTTATTAAAAATACAATTGACCCATAAAACGATTGTTTCCCTCAATATTAACCAAAGATTAAATCGAATAAATGAGTACAAGTTTTATGTGTTTTCCGGTTACAATAAGGAAACGGTTTGGAAATAACCACTGTCGTATTTTTAACTAGGGATGTTAATTTCGTTTGTTTTTTGTTTTTTTTTGGCAAACCGATTATCGGTTATGTAAATCCAATTTTAAACCATTTATCGTTTTACCGCTGATTTTATAGCAATATATTCTTATAATTGTTGCAGTTTCTTCATAATCTTATTATGACACGGTAAATAATATGCCCCATAATTTAGCATGTCACAATAAGCCTACGCCGATGTTGGGTGGTCATAGGCTCATGATTCTATCAATGTGGACGTGGGACAAGGTTATACCACTATACGCTCACATAGGCTCATGATTCTATCAATGCGGACGTGGGACAAGGGTATACCACTATACGCTCACATAGGCTCATGATTCTATCAATGCGGACGTGGGACAAGGGTATACCACTATACGCTCACATAGGCTCATGATTCTATCAATGTGGACGTGGGACAAGGGTATACCACTATACGCTCACATAGGCTCATGATTCTATCAATGTTGACGTGGGACAAGGTTATACCACTATACGCTCACATAGGCTCATGATTCTATCAATGCGGACGTGGGACAAGGGTATACCACTATACGCTCACATAGGCTCATGATTCTATCAATGCGGACGTGGGACAAGGGTATACCACTGTACGCTCACATAGGCTCATGATTCTATCAATGTGGACGTGGGACAAGGGTATACCACTATACGCTCACATAGGCTCATGATTCTATCAATGTGGACGTGGGACAAGGTTATACCACTATACGCTCACATAGGCTCATGATTCTATCAATGTGGACGTGGGACAAGGGTATACCACTATACGCTCACATAGGCTCATGATTCTATCAATGTGGACGTGGGACAAGGTTATACCACTATACGCTCACATAGGCTCATGATTCTATCAATGTGGACGTGGGACAAGGTTATACCACTATACGCTCACATAGGCTCATGATTCTATCAATGTGGACGTGGGACAAGGTTATACCACTATACGCTCACATAGGCTCATGATTCTATCAATGTGGACGTGGGACAAGGGTATACCACTATACGCTCACATAGGCTCATGATTCTATCAATGTGGACGTGGGACAAGGGTATACCACTATACGCTCACATAGGCTCATGATTCTATCAATGTGGACGTGGGACAAGGGTATACCACTATACGCTCACATAGGCTCATGATTCTATCAATGTGGACGTGGGACAAGGGTATACCACTATACGCTCACATAGGCTCATGATTCTATCAATGTGGACGTGGGACAAGGTTATACCACTATACGCTCACATAGGCTCATGATTCTATCAATGTGGACGTGGGACAAGGGTATACCACTATACGCTCACATAGGCTCATGATTCTATCAATGTGGACGTGGGACAAGGTTATACCACTATACGCTCACATAGGCTCATGATTCTATCAATGTGGACGTGGGACAAGGGTATACCACTATACGCTCACATAGGCTCATGATTCTATCAATGTGGACGTGGGACACGGATACACTCCTATACGCTCAAGCCCTTGCCGCCACACCGTTGTATCAATGAAATCTGATTGACACGATTGGTGAGCCATTAATTGGCATATGTATTTATATATATATATATAATTATTGCTCGCAAGGAAAGCAACGTGCTCCACTTGAGCTCAGTTGCTGCCACACCACACATGCACATAAATCTTGTCAATTAGTTCTGTGTAATGCGAGGGGTGAGCTATTAATTGGTGTTGGTTTTAAGGAAGACAATTATTATTTTATCATTTGGGCTTGTAAAGAAAGTCACAGATAAACAGTCACAGATATACTGTATGTTTATTTAAAAAATAGATTATTAAGCATTATAATATCATTTATAAAAAAAGAAAAAATAACTGAGTTGCAATCACGCTTGGTAGAAATAGGAAACAAACAATAGATACGCAATATCAATAGATAAAAAAATTAAATTGAGGTCAATATAATGTCAAATACATTTACACATCAGATTTATTTATTCGACCAGCCTTATTTGTAAACTTAATTTTGATTTGTATAAAATTTAATATGTTTAATGTGGAAGCGACTCAAAGCTCGAACTAACTGTAATTGAATTTGAAATCGCATCGACCTTTTATACTTATTTTAATTCAAGAAATTACGTGGCATGTTTCGTGGAGTTAAGGAAATGCCGTCCTACCCAGAGCTGTTTCTAGGGCTGGCGAAGATGGTGTGAAAACGGTGGAATTAATGAAATGATGTCATACGCAATAGGTAACGTAGGAAATTGCATTTTATTTCTAGCCTACATCATGATTTCGACAATAGAGATTGCATTTATTACGTCTATTTTTGTCGATTAGGGACATCAAATGAACGTAATGACGTCACACCAAACAATAAATATATTAATTTATAAACACACTGCACGGAACGCTAAACACTTATAAATAAACACACCTTGGCGGCCTTATTGGATTAAAATGTCACCAAATACGGGAAAAAACTTTCTAAATTTCTTTGCGGAAATGATTTTAAAAATAAATAATAAATAAATTCGATAAATGTGTTTTTAAAAAAAGTCTTTTACTTACACTAATTTATGTTAATGCTTATTTCCGTTTCTTTGACGATTAGTACGCCTAGACTTTAAACTCGATATACATCACATGATGTTTCTCAAAGCTGCCTAAAATATTTACATGTAACTACTGATATCATGTTACTGATCAAGAGTTGTGGGTTGAGACTAAACAAAGAGGAGAGGGGTAAGGGGTGGGCGAATGAGAATTGAATATTTCATGATGCTTAATAATATATTTAATACCTAAATATCATACCTGTAAAATTAGTGCCAAAATCTCTGAACCTAATGTTTTTGTAGGTCTGTTTTTGGAAATTCTAAAATCAACTTTGCCCCCACCCCTCCTTTTTTATATAAGAAACTGATAGATAGGTCAGCTCTCTGAGAGTTCACATAGGACCACTGTCGGAGATGCTTGACAAGAAATTTACCATGCACCGTCGCTAGATTTAATAAACCATAGACCGTCGCTAGATTTAACAAACAATGGACCGTTGCTAGATTTAATAAACCATGGACCGTCGCCAGATTTAATAACCATGGACCTCGCTTCATTAACTTCATGATTCTTTGTATTTGAGTTTAACATATTTGTGTGTTAAATAGACACGAGATAAGCTATAAATGTTTAGGTTTTCTGTCCCTGATTTTGTCTTCAACTTGAAAGCACTGATGTACATTCTGTTGTTTAACTTGTGTACATTTGACTTTGGTTCGGTCCACAGCGCTTCACTGAATGTTTTAGTTTTCATATAAAGAAAGAAAAAAATCTATACAAGATTGTAACTGAATAGAGCGTGAATACTTAGATAGTAGATAACTTATATAGGATTTAAAATAAATGCAGCAATACTCTACAAACCTGTGGCGTAGAGCAAAACTAATGACGTCATTTACAATTACTCAACTAATTTATAAACAAAAGAGCTGTTGTTTTGTATTAATATTTTAATTTATGTTAATCTAAATCTTCACTCTCAATAATTATGTTATCCATAGGAAAATGTACCGATTATTATATAAGGCCTTTCTTCTGTGGTTAGTTCTCTATATATAATTTATCGTGTGTCTATGCCAAAAATATAAATATACAATAAGATTCAACGTGTCAAGGGATATAATTCAATTTTTTAAACATATTTTTATTTATCTTTATGTTGAAAAATATTTTATAATATTGTAGATTTGATATTATGTTACCAAATATTTGAGTATTTATTCAAAAAAACATAATAATATTGCCTCAATTTCAATATATTGCAATTAAATGTCTTCGTATTTGAAATAGCAACAAACTAAGTCTTCCTTACATTTATAAAAATTCAATTTGCGGGGAAATTGATCTACGCCACATGTCAGATCCTATTAGACATGTAGTTATAATGTGTCATTACACTTTTTCGTTCCTCTAAATAAGAAAACAGTGTCTAAAAATTAAAACCTAAGGTACTTAACACCAATAATATTAATTAATACTCCTAGACATGTAGTTATTAAATTTGATCACCAGTCAATATTTTCTATTAATTATTGAATACCTGGAATATCTTGGTATTAGATAATATAATATTGCTTCTTACCTATGGCGGATTAAGGGGGGAGGGGGCGCTGATCGGGCTACAACCAGGAGCCCCCGATTATTTAGGGGCCCCCAAATTTAGTATATTTTAAAATCAAGGTGGACAATCTTTTGCATCAATCCCTAAAAATATCATAAATTAATTAAATATATCTATTAATATCATCGCTATTCTGACCTTGATAGTCTTAGTAATCTAAAAACATGACTTTAAGGACTCAATAAGAGAAAATATTAATGAATATTGTTTATATATTTTAAATTTAACTTTCCGTCAAGTTCTGTTGTCTTGTGGCAGCGTGCAGGCTTGTAGCGCAAGTGATGTCGGGTTCGATTCCCAGTGGGGGTAAAAAATAATTGTTCATTTGTGTTTTTTAATTATCTTTTTACACTTAATTTTATGATACCGGCAAACAGTTATTTCTTCGTATTCGGTTTTTTTATGAATCCGATCCCGTAGTACAGACAAATTATGAGCAAGGAACCAATGGACTATTTAGTTATTAGCTGCTAGCCATCATTTTCTTTAAAGGGACGCTGGATGGATAGGGCCAAGGGCCCCGTGCAGTCTAAATCCGCCCCTGCTTCTTACGCTTAAAGCTTGATTTTTCAATGCAATTTATCAGCTATTATATCACGTTTGAAATAGTTATATAACATTTCTGAAGACTATAACTATGCATAACATTACATTGGTGAATGTCTGTCTTTTTAATTTCTAATTGTTAAAAATTAAAATTGTTATTTCTGAAATATCTCTGACATAACTTAATTTTGGTTTGTGGATCCTTGTCAGTGGCGGATTTAGGTTTGCCTGCGTGGGGGGGGCCAGGAGAATTTCAGGGGGCGCCCTCAAATTTTTTTTTATTTATTCACTTAGTGCAAATATTTCTAGATGCTGAAATAAAATTCATTTGTCTAAATTGCTGGTTCTGTAATGAAGATTAGAAACTTGATATGAGATTCACTCTTATTGCTATATTTTATGTTGAAAAAAACATTTCTGCTTACTTTAAATGTGAGATTTACTCTAATAAGTTTTCATCTTAAGAGACTGCTGCAGTCTTAAATATGAAATCTAAGGTGTTTTGTTTATATTACATACATTTTCAAAGTTGCCCTTTGGCACCTTGCTAGACAAAAAGTAACATCTAGTCTTAAGTAGATATGGTTCATCAATTGAATTTATGAAAATGGTAGTTAATTTGGAAACTGTTATTTGTGACAAAATCTAAATTTCTAATAATCCTTTGTGATCACTTTCAATTGCTGAATATCATAGCAGACTTTAACATAGAAAACTCAGCAAAATATGTTATAGTCTTTGGGCTAAATGAAGCATCTAAAATGTTTTGATAATGAGGTATAATTTGATTTAAAAATTTTATAGGCCTCCAATAGTTTGTTGTACTATCTGCAAGATGACTCATCAGTTTGTTCAGCTTGCCATAAATAGCAGTGACAGTAACACAAACAAATAACTAAGTGTTAAATAATATATGCTGCGTTGATCATTCAAAGTACATTATTTAATATTATTTTTGTTTACATCAAACCATTGCAATGAATTTCTTCAATATACAAACAATTGCTTTATATTCAGGAGAGTAATAGGTCACAAATGCAAACAAAATATAATGTATTTTAAAAAATGTTATTACATGTAATTAATAAAAGGCCTAAATAATTAAAGAAATCATTTGTCATATATATATTATATGCATAAATCATATGTTGGATAAAAAGATGACAGTAAATTATGAACTTAGTTCGAAAGAGAGCAACTTATTTTTTTCTAATAAAATTTTAAGAGCTACTGTTTTTAGTTCTTTTAATAGTTTTCTATCTGAAAGAATGAAATGAGAAATTTAGCTGGCAAAATACTTCAGTTTAAGAGCATGTAATCTGATGCTTCAAATAATGAAAAAACACAGAGACTTTGGTGCAGCGGATTGGTCAGGATTAGTAACACAAACACACAAAGAGTGCCAATAATATTATACTTATAAATAAACTAAACAATTTACTTCAGAAATAAAAAGAATAATTTTTCATTGTAAGTTTGAGCATCAAACTTTGGGAAAATCAATGAACTTTACACAAACAATGATTTTAAGTTCCTTAAATAAACATTTAAAACTATATCAAGAATGTAGGACTAAACACAAACCATGGATAATCATAGGACTTAGGACGCAATACTATTCTGTATAGAAGGAGCGTCTGTAGCAGATAAGATAAGATAAGACAGAGCCCTGAGCCCTATATAAATTGCTTTCTACGGGATTTCATGGAAGCAAAACGATTTATCGTTGATTCAAAGTCAACATTCCCAGCTAGATCACGTTCAATTTTAATTAATTCCAATCCAGACAGACGTTCGTTTATCATTTTTGAGCGCAAATAATTTTTGATAGGTTTCAATCTACTGAAACTTCTTTCAGCAGTAGCGCTGCTAACAGGAAGAGGGAAGTAAATTATATAACGTATTGACAAATTAGGGAGACCTGATGCCATTTGTTTTCAGTCAAGAATATCTGAACCTTTTTAACTAGTAGTTCAATGGATAATGATACATGCATTGGTGCATAAAAATCTTTGAAGGTATCATATTCTACGATTGCTTCTTCAAGGTTAATGACGTGTTTGTAAATTTTGCATAAACTTTGAAAAGAATCTTTGTTTTCTTCCGACATTTGTGGTGGATCAATACAATAGAAATAAGTAACTGTGCTCCAAAAGTCATTAAATCGATCATCTATTTGTGTTACAAGTGTATCCATGATAGTGAAGTACGTTTCAGATTTAAAGAGTGTAGTTGGATCATCAGCCATTTTATCTCTGCTAAGTTCGCCTGCCATGCTTTTCTTTTTTGCAATTCGCTTTTCTGTAAATTCTGTTTTAACATCTAGTTTGGAACAATTTTCGTTAATAAATGATTTGACATCTACATTCAGAATTTCAAAAGCTTCATCGCTTCTCATTTCAACAAACTTATTTCTTCCAACATCGATCAATTGTTTTGCAAAGGCGTTGCATGTAGTTTGAAGACACGAAGATAACTTTTGTACAAATAGCATCAGAAAAACAGAAGAATAGTTTTGTTATTAAAACAGAAAGTCCCATAGCTTCTGCTCTGACATTTCCTTTATATTCTGTTAATTCCCCTGAATCAAGTGTGGCTATAATAGTCAACAACTGCATGCTTACGGCTTGCACATCTTGTATCAGAAAGTCGTTTCAGACTGTTGATTCATATTGAGATTTCTGGTGTATTTTAAGAGTATGTAGACGTGGTAAACTAGACCTTAAAGCTGTGCCAAAAAACCACTGTACATCCCAGTTTACAGACATTGCTTCCATAGTAGCCAAATTCAAAACATGGGGACAACAATTGGGTGAAAGTTTCTTTATTTGAGTTTGAAGGCCACTCTTAATCCAGAGTATACCTGTCCTCGACAGAGTGTGAAATCAATGTTTCGCTTTTGTAGTTCCGTTAAAATCTTCTCAGCAAATGCGGCAACATTTTTTTTAAAGTCCCATAACCGGTGGTCGTACGGGGTCCTAATGTTTCTATTAGAACTTACTAGGGGCGGGGCTTGGTAGACCTTGGTGGGCGCCCCATATCTCTTCCAGGTCAGCGGAGGACTTTCTTAGCGTTAGTCATTCCATTTTTATAGTGGTTTTAACGTGGGCTAGATCCCACGCCCCTCAGCTTGTGGGGCGAGCGCACTATTGACTTCGCTATCCATAAAAGCTATAAATCTTTCCACAACATGTCCTGATTTTTAAAAAAAAATTAACGTAAAGAAACTGACATCTGATCAATTCTAGATATATCAATGGTTGAATCAATAATTACTTAAAGAAAAGAATTGTGCAGACTTAACTTCATTATCAATTGTCGCCGATAATTCAGATGCGACATTTAAGCCATATATTACAGTTGCATCATTTGAAATACGATATTTAGCAAGCAGTTTGGTGTTGATTAGAAGTTTCGTGTTTAGCAATCTTTTTTTCTGCTCTAGTGACACCTTTTTAGTGTTCATCGAGGGCGTCTTTAGGGGGGCGCCATTTTAGACCCAACAGGGGCGCGGGGGGGCAAGCCGCCCCCCCCCCTGCCCTATAGCTAAATCCGTCACTGATCCTTGTCTCTATAACGGAAACATTTACAATTACTTTTTCTTTTTGTTTCTATCGTATCCAAATATTAGAGATCAATTTAAAAAAAAATAACTTCCTAATTGAGAAGTATTGGCTATATTTAGTCAATAGTTTTAGTCATATAATTTTAAATAATGGCTCTTTAAATTGTACGCTTAATAATGTTTGGTGCAAAATACGAGCAAGGTAAAAATTCCGCTAATTTAAGACTAATATTTACTACTAGACGCCCCGCGGCGTAGCATACGCCGCAGACTTGTTCATAGAGAGTGCAAAGAAAGGGGAGAAAGAACGGATACAAACTACAGCACGAAGAAATGAAAACAACGTGAGTGAACGTTGGTTTGGGGGGGGGGAGGGGGAAGCCAACTCATTGTTGGTTTCGAGACATTTGCAGGTAAATTCGGTACACCCCTAACTTCAATGAAGTCAGCTATAAATCGATAATTGGTTTAAAATCGGAGTTACATAATCGACAATCGGTTTTTCAAAATAAAAAAAAACAAATACAACACGCAATTAACAACCATACATATGACTAACCCTCGGTAGGTTCGGCCAATCACAGTTTATGTTTAAGGGATGGTAGTAATAAATGGGAGGCAGGGCAAAAACAACTTCAGTGTGCATGTCTTCACGTTTACTCGCTATTTTTTATTTACTAAGTGCTGCTTTTTGTGTCTGTACTCTCAGCCACTCCCCCCAACCGTTTTTGCACTGTCTATGATGAGTAAGTCTACGCGTATGCTAGGCCGCGGGTCTCTCCAGAGTTCCTTCTTTTCATTCACTCACAGTCGTTTGCCCAACCCCCCCCCCACCATTTTGACAACTGTGTCTTTCAGGAAGTCTTCACACGTCACTATATCATTAGCGGCGTATGCTACGCCGCGGGTCAGCTAATGTTGGCAATAAAGGGGTAAAAGATTGGGCACTAACAGACATTTAAAAAAAAATTAATAAAATATTTTCGCTGAGGCTTGAACCCAGGACCTTCCCCAAATAAGGCGGACGTGATAACCAGTACACTACGAATCTCACGTTAGTCTGTGAAGGAACAATGCAAGTGAAACTCAGGGACCATTGTTGGTCTCGATACATTGGTCGACCCCAGTGAGGGTCATTCGTCATGCTCGGTTGCACATACTTGCAGCTTGTCTCGCATGGTCCTATGAAGAGAAATAAATCACATATATATAATATAAAAGCCCAAGTGGATCATTGGATGTGGAACGCTGATGATGTAGAACAGTCTATAGCAGTTTTAAAAAATCGTGTGGTGATTAGCGCTGTAAAAATATTTAATATGACGTCATTGGTTGATCTTATATTTAACACATGGTGTGCATCAAAAGGTGTGCAAATTAATTACAAATTAAAGACGCGCTGTAAAAAATATATTATATGACGTCATTGCTTTAGCTTATATCTTAATTTTGGAAAAAGGGAACGATGTAAAAATAGGATTTGATGATTTATAATTATAAAATACTTTGTGTACATTTCAGGAAGTTTAATATTTCGTATTTATCAAACAAGGATAAGTTACTTGGGGTTTTGACAAAAAAAGTGGCGTACTTTATGGACGGCCCCTATAAAAATACTTTGTGAACATTTCAGCAAGTTTAATTTTTGCTTATGAATAAGGTGGGCGCCGTAGGCGCCCTAAAAGAAGTGGGCGCCGAAGGCGCCACGGCGCCCCGGAACAATCTAGTATATATATATTTACGCTCAATTATGTAGCGGAACGCTGAGGGACATCACTCTGCTTTTTTTAAAAAAAAATTGGATACTCATTTTGGTTTCCAGATTAACATTAAACACCCTCCACACTATTTATTAATTAAAAAATTGAACAATTTCATGCGGACGTTCGATAAGAGTTATTTTTGGTGCAGTAATTTGGTGCGCTGCTATCTAACATTTCTCGCCGTAAAAAGATATTATATTGCGTCATTGTTTTAGCTCATATTTTAATTTTGGAAAAGGGAACGATGTAAAAAGAGGATTTGAGAATTGTTAATCATAAAATACTTTGTGTACATTTCAGGAAATTTAATATTTCGTATTTATCAAACAAGGATAAGTTACTTGGGCTTTTGACAACAAAAGAAGTGGGCGCCGTAGGCGCCCTACAGTCCCTATTATAAAATACTTTGTGTACCTTTCAGGAAGTTTAATATTACGTATTTATCATACAAGGACAAGTTAGCTGGGCTTTTGAAAAAGGTGGGCGCCGTAGGCGCCTTAAAAAAAGCGGGCGCCGCAGGCGCCACGGCGCCGCAGCACAACCTAGTATATAGATAATAGCCCAAGTCACTGGTTGAAAGGAAGGATCCGTAGCGCTATGACGTCTATTTTGAGCTTATATTTAAGTATATATACAAGGCGCGCATCAGGAGGTGTGCAAAATTCTAAAAGATTATTAGATAAATATTATATGACGTCATAGTTTTGGCTTATATTGTAATTTTGGAAAAGAGAGCGATGTAAAAAGACGATTTGAGTAGATCTATGTATAATTATAAAATATTTTATTTACATTTCAGGAATTTTGATATTTCGTATTTATCAAACAAGTTACTTGGGCTTTTTACCACAAAAAAAGTCGGCGCCGTAGGCGCCCTACAGCCCAAATGGGTGCCGTAGGCGCCCTAGTTATATATATAGATGGTAATTTAAATTTTAAAAAAATATATTTTTAGTAACAATGAAAAAATTAATTTTATTAACCTATAATTCATATGTAAAATTGATAAAGTTATTTAAAATAATTTTAAGCTAGCGTGTCTCGTGAGCGGAAAATCATGATTTAAAAAAGAAAAAAGAACGAACAAAGTACAACGAAGTGAAATAACTAAAATGTGTTGGGTTTTATAACAGATGAGGCGCATATAAACGATAAACAATGTGACTACAATAAACTGTATAAGCTATATTAAAAGAAACATTATATTTTTAGAAATATAATTTAGAAGCTATTACTAATATGACAAGAAAGTAGTAAAATTTATGTGAACCGGTTATTTCTACTCTTCTTTTTAAAAACTTTTTTTAATTGAAATCCTTTAGACTATATTGACTCGTGGCGTCTGCTTGATTGATGCCTTGAATATTTGTTTGCCGAAAAAACTTTTGATACGTAAGTAAAATAAAGCCGTGTTTTGACTACCAGTCTGAAAGTTTAGCAATGGGCGTGTCTGAGAATTATAAGCAGCTCTTGCTGCATGTATGATCAAACATTTATTGCATCGTATTAGTCATAGCGATTCAATAAGAAATTGTTTTTTTATTAACATCTATATTAAAAAGATAATACAAAGTATGAAATAAATGATTAATTCCCTACTTGCCTACACGTATACCAGTTCTAGGCTAACACTAGTGTCAACTGAGCTAGAAATGTTGTATTCGTGAAAATCGAATGTTCTCCCTTTGAAGTACTCACATTATATTATACTTGCTATTATTGATTGTATTTTAGCTCTTTTTTTTGTATAACCGATAAACTCTGTTAACACCACGTGACTTATTCAGGATTAGATTCAAGATTTCATATATGGCAGACGTTTATGTTGTACTAAATTTTAATTCATGGTTGAAATTCAACATCTCTAATAATGAAGTGTGTTCTTCGATTTGTGAAGCAGAAAGTTTTTATGTTTTTCTATCTCCAATTATTCATTCTCTCTCTCTCTCTCTCTCTCTTTCTTTCCCTCTCTCTCTCTCTGAATGTAACAGAAGTTGTTGTAACATTCATGTCCTACTTACATGGCACAGGAGACCCTCTGACGATTGGATGCTGTAACATTCATGTCCTACTTACCTGACACAGGAGACACTCTGATGAGTAGCTGTTGTAACATTCGTTTTCAGTCAGTTCACAAAAGACAAGTAATTTGAAATATCTGAAATCATAGAATCATATAGTGTTAAATCAAATACGGAATTTCATCATCATTTGATAAAAAGAATTTTGACAGCTTTTCCATTTCACTTATGTGTACAGTAATGTAATGCACACTTTACATTATGAGAATTCAATATTAACTTTTTAATGAAGTTTTTCCTAAATGAAAAAAGTGTATATAAATGTATTCATTCCCTTTTAATCTTTTTTGTTTTTGTTTTAATTGTAATATCATAATTCGTGATTGTGACGAATGCGGTAAACCACCGTAGATTCTATTTTTAGGTTATCACTTAAGTAATTTCTGAGCAACTAATGTTATGTAAATAATTTTCATCTTATATATGCCCCCATAAAAGCAACGGGAGAAAGTCCTTCCAACCAACGGTAGAAAGTCCCTCCAACCAACGGTAGAAAGTCCCTCCAACCAACGGTAAAAAGTCTCTCCATCCAACGGTAGAATGTCCCTACAACCAACGGTAGAAAGTCCCTCCAACCAACGGTGGAAAGTCCCTCCAACCAACGGTAGAAAGTCCCTTCAATCAACGGTAGAAGGTCCCTTCAACCAACGGTAGAAAGTCCCTCCAACCAACGGTAGAATGTCCCTGCAACCAACGGTAGAAAGTCCCTCCAACAAACAGTAGAAAGTCACTTCAACCAACGGTAGAAAGTCCCTCCAACCTACGGTAGAAAGTCCCTCCAAACAACGGTAGAAAAGTCCCTCCAACCAACGGTAGAAAGTCCCTCCAACCAACGGTAGAAAGTCCCTCCAACCTACGGTAGAAAGTCCCTCCAAACAACGGTAGAAAGTCTCTCCAACCAACGGTAGAAAGTCCCTCCAACCTACGGTAAAAAGTCCCTCCAAACAACGGTATAAAGTCCCTCCAACCAACGGTAGAAAGTCCCTCTAACCTACGGTAGAAAAACCCTCCAACCAACTGTAGAAAGTCCCTCCAACCTACGGTAGAAAGTCCCTCCAAACAACGGTAGAAAGTCCCTCCAACCAACGGTAGAAAGTCCCTCCAACCAACGATAAAAAGTCTCTCCAACCAACGGAAGATAGTCCCTTCAACCAACGGTAGAAAGTCCCTCCAACCAACGGTAGAAAGTCCCTTCAACCAATAGTAGAAAGTCCCTCAAACCTACGGTAGAAAGTCCCTCCTAGCAACGGTATAAAGTCCCTCCAAACAACGGTAGAATTTCCCTCCAACCATCGGTAGGACATCCCTCCAACCAACGGTAGAAAGTCCCTTCAACCAAAGGTGGAAAGTCCCTCCAACCAACGGTAGAAAGTCCCTCCAACCAACTGTAGAAAGTCCCTCCAACCAACGGTACAAAGTCCCTCCAACCAACGGTAGAAAGTCCCTCCAACCTACCCTAGAAAGTCCCTCCAACCAACGGTAGAAAGTCCCTCCAACCACTAGTAGAAAGTCCCTCCAACCAATGGTAGAAAGTCTCTCCAAGCCGATCCAAGCTCACCCTCAACATAATGTAATCGGACAGTAAAAATGCAATATGTTCAGATAGTCCTCTATAAAGGTACATACATTTTCTCTGCCTTCAATCCCATTATTTACCTTTTCCATAACTCACATGGTGTCATGTTGTCGTCACCTAGTCTAGCTCTCGTCACTTGTCATAATGTGACAGGTGCCAGTGAATGTCCAGTTTCGGTCTTGCTCGTCATCTCATGATCTCTTCATCCAAATCTAAGTATCTACAATCTTAAGTATTGCAATGTACTAAAATATCTCCAGCTTACTGGGTTTTTCATTAAAATATGACTTAATAGTTAGATTGTATAGTTTTTTAAATTTAAAACTACAGTTTTTTTCATTTTGTCAGTGGTCAAACCATCCATGGATCGAAGCATATTTTTAGAAGAAATAGAACACAAAAGATTTGAGAAAAATGGAAATTATGTTTAAAATCAAGTTACTGTAAACACTGGCGTTTTTACTCTCCAAATATCAAGGCAAAAATCAGGGGGTCGGCTTATGGGTAAATATGCATATGTGCATACATATGTATTGTCTCCTGCCGCTTGTCACTCGGTAATAAATTACATTGTTATGTACACGTCCTAGAATTGAATTGTTTTCTAATATCTTTGAAACACTTAGACACTAGTATATCATGTAGGTCTTAAATTAACAGCTTTATTAATTTGCTCTAATTGTACGACAAAGTCAAGTGTTTGTTAATTTAATAACTACTCATAAATAAACCTCGCTGAAAATGTGCTTACATAATATTGCCATTATTTATTTAAATAGTCCAAGATCACTTGAATTGATCTCTACAAAAGGATACTCCATATGTACAAAAATATTTTTAAAGGCTTCATTTTTACATCTCTATTAAAATCCCTACATATTGGTTCCTGCATTATTCACATTAATTTTATTATCGCGCTTTTACCTAATGATTTATGTGGATACATGAATTTTGGATTTTGGAACATTTTTGCTGCCTTTTAAGCCAAAAATATGTAAGATTTTAAATAAGTTTGCAGTATGACCTTACATTATTGGATGGCCAGTAAAGAAAGCCATGCACCATCCCTTGCGTGAAATCTGTCAAAAGGATAAATGTTTTTAACCCAGTGAAACACAATCTGTTTTCAATAAACCCATGAAAGGGAAACATTATTATTTTAGCACACAAAAACTTACGAAATTGATATATTTTAAAATTTAAAATCATAATTACTAATTGTTTAAAAACTCAACAATAAGGATGAGTTGTTAATTTGTAACTTTAATAAACACTTCTTTTAAATTAAAATTAATTGTCAATGTTTACCTCATAGAGTCAGGGCAGCCACAAACTGTGCTAAGTCATGTCAGAGATATTTCAGAAACAAACATTTTAATTTTTAACACATTTGGAAATTACTTAGACAGATAGTCACAAAATAAAGTTTCTTACATTGCAATATTGTGTAGAAATGTTATATTACTATTTCATACGAGGTATAATAGCAGATCAATACCACTGAAATTCTAGCATTGATGCATAAGAAACCATTATTATCTAAAGCAAAGATATTACATCTATTCATTATTATATATTAACTATTAGTTATATTTATAAACTACATGTCTAGGAGCGAGGATTATCAATATTGTTAGTGTTCCTCATTTTATAATCTAAAACCACGTAATATTAAGTAGATCGAATAAAGTGTAATGACTTTATATAGTCATGATGGAAAAGATGTTATGCGCAGAACGATTCCCACAAGAATTAAATTTTTAAAAATGTCTGATTAATAAAGTTTAGAGCTATTTTAAATATGAAGAAATTTAATTAAAATATATAGAAATTGAGGGTTTTTATATTTCTGTTTCTTTACATATTATCAAACATTTAGTATTACAACAAATAATGTACAATATTATTATTTATTTATTAAAGTTAATGATAAACACGAATAAAATTTTTAAAAGAAAATTATATCCCTTAACAAACTAATCTTATTGCATTCTTCTTTATAGCATAGATGTCCCGATAAATTATCTATAGATAAGCAAACCAGAAACAATGCCAAAAATAATAATTGGTACGTTATCCCATGGATAACATAATACATAATAATTTACAGAGATATTTAGATTAACATAGAGTAAAAATATAGTGTGAAAATATAAATACAAAACGCCAGCACTAATGTTTATAAAATAGTTCATCAATAATAAATAACGTAATTAATATTGCACTAGGTTCCTTTTCCGTTGTGAGTATAGATGTATCGAATGTACCTAGTAATAATAATAATAATAAATTTATAATTTTTATAGCGCTGTATCCCAGCAAGGAGCCGGGCTCACAGCGCTTTACATGGAGATATAACATAAATATAATAATTAAATAAACATTCTTATCATAATAACAACATAAATGACAGTACGTTACACATAAGCTACGTTAATCATTAAAAAGAAATGTTGTTTCTTTAGTTTTGAAAATAAATTTTGAAAAGATGCTTCTTAAGTGCAGTCTTGAAGGACTTGGTAGATGAAATACTCCGGATGTGTAATGGTAGAGAATTCCATTGTTTGGCTGCACAAAAAGAGAATGACCTTTCACCAAATGTTTTAGTTCGTGTCTTAGGAACACAGAGAATGTGCGTGTCTGCAGAAGAGCGTAGCTGACGACTTGGTGAGTAGACCGATAGAAGCTCAGTAAGATAGGAAGGGCATAGTACAATTAGCCGCGACCGCTCGCCTCAAAACATATTCCCAGTAACTGTACGAGTTCTCTTCATTTATTTGCTCTTCTATTTTTTGTAGTACACACGAGCCTTGTCGACGAGCTAGGTATATGAACATGCAATCTCTATGAGTAGCGCTTTGTTCATGATTATCAACTTAAGTAGCGAAATCTTATCCTAAAAAAAGTATTTAAAAAAATTATTGAAAGATAAAATAAAAAACGCACACATAAAAACTCGAAGAAAATAGTTAAGAAATGGGTGGGAGGTATTTTAGGCCCCCCCCCCTGCCCAGGTTGTCGGACCAAGGCTATATAATGTGCGATTTAATATTATATTTGCGAAATGCTAATGTCATGTCGATTACGGAGGGACACCGGCAGGGCCGGTCTTAGCAATTGCGGGACCCCTTGCGGCTTAGTAAGTGAAGCGGATTGCGTGGGGCCCAGTTTGGGAAAGGATAAGGAATTAATAAGGATAATAAGTGAAAATTAAGATAGGCGCGGGGTCCACTGCGGCCGCATAGGTTTCAGTGGCCTAAGGCCAGTCCTGGATACCGGGACAATATGCACATTTTTTCTTGAGGACTTGTGGTGCCCCCCAAACGCTTGTTGCCATAGGCACGTGCCTTGTTTGCCTAATGGTTAATCCAGGCATGACAACACTCACACACAAACACACTCACACACACACACACACAACGGGATTTCAACATTATAAAATGACTTAATATAAACCACGGTTCTTTATGATATACTTATACACACATGCATACACACATAACCTACATGAAGGGTGTACAAATATAAATACGTGTTGTCTTCTTAAAGGCGGAACAAATGCAGACATTAAAATATTTACCTAAAAACACAACCTCACACTCCCCCTACACACACTCGCGCACACACATTTACGCATCACATATAGTGGGATAGCAACATAAAAAAGTCCCTTAAAATACCCCACAGCTCCCTTTACTTTGTTCACATTTCAAAAATTAAATTAACATAAGCTACAACAATGACGTCACGTCATAAAATATTTGACAGCATGTAAACAAGGTCTGTTAATCTCGACCCCAAAATGTGTATTATTTCACGTCCTGATTTTCCATTTTTTATAAATCGGGAGTTACTTCGCCTTAGCGCGTTATATAATATAAAATTAGCAATAGACACATTCCTTTGAAAGGCTGATAACTCAACAAAAAAAAATTAAATAAATTCAAATATAAATTAAAAGCGTATAATGCATGACAAAATAACTTTGTATAAGACAAAGTTTTATTTATAAAAATTACAATTAATCTGATGTCAGAAATTCTTATTTTTATAAAGTAAATGTATTCAAAATGTTGGTCAGTGTTGTAGGTATGTAAACTATTAAATATCTATGTTTACTATGAAATATATATCATCATAGCTTATAGTCGAGCCCATTAGACGTTAAATGGATCTCTAATATATTGTTTCCTGAAGTGGTGCGCCACTTGCTCTCGTTCCCTACGGTAATGATACAATGTAAATAAATATTGAGTGTTACTCGTAACAGTACGTAATTTTTAAAAAAAATAGTTTATATGAACCTTTAATAGTAGAAATAATTAAACAGTACAAATATGTTTTTAAAAAAAAATATTAAAAGTCTGTGTTTGACGACATTACAAAGTTGTCTACTCTTAAGTTTTCGCTTTTACATTTTCACTTAATCTTACTTTAGCAATTACTATATTTTAAGTTAGTGTACAGAAAATATCTTATTTAGTTGTGAAGTTGCAAACTATCAAATTATTATGCTGATTGTAGAATATATGCTTGGAACGCTTTTAGTTCGATAATGCTGTGTTACTAATTGTACATTGGTTGCCTTTCTAAGTGGCACGCAGTTAACTTTTGATCATTAAAATAGGAATACAATGTAATGAATAATTAGAATTACACTGCCAGCGTTTAAGATATAACTTATTAACACTATTTCGATTATCACCATGGCCCTAAGACGCCATGTATTTAAATAACAGTTATTTAGTAAAATTAATAAACCTTCAGCAACACAAATCTCAAGCTAAAATTTTCTTTTCGAGTGACACATTTTTATTCGTATTCTTAATTTTAGAACTTTGTTAAGTAAAATAAAGAAATATGTATACAAGCAAAATCAAGGACAGAAATATTTTAAAATTATTACATTTCAAAGCGCGACCATGTTATTAAGTAGGACATGTTTTCAAAGAAGACAGAGCGCTAGTAGTATGCTATGTTTTCATGTATTATAGAAAGACGAAATAGGTGAGACTGAATGGTCAAGTATTTGATTTTTGGAATTGTATGCATCGTCTCACCAGACGGAGGGATGTCGATGTTATGTGGAGGAATCACATCAAAGTTCAAAGATCAGCTAAACACTCTTCTTTAAAAACATTTTTTCTAATTTGGCCACCAGTTTAAATTAAGAAAATTGTGCACTAGAACTTAATGCAATTTACAACTGTGGTGAATAAATGTATTATTCAACAGACACATAAAAACGCTATCTTTAATTTATGATATTTCATCCCAACACTTGGGATACAATTTAAATGAACATTAATGATTCCTTTAATTTAAATCCATAGACCTCCGAGTCTGCCAGTGCCGAATTCCGGGAACATTCAGAATCCTTAGTAAAGCTTTTACATTAATGTTTAAGTACTAATGTTATATAACAGTAATATTTTAAAATTAAAAAAACTTACATCTAAATTTACTATCACAGTGTTCCCTCGTTATTCGCGGGGTTACGTACTTTACCCCCCACCCCTGGGCAAACTCGAATATTGGATGCAGTTTTAAAACGCCTGTGTAGGAGATTATATACGGTACTAAATCTTTCTAAAGACACAATTACTCATTAATACAGTAAAAATGGGGTAATATTAACTTCAGTTATGTATTTAACTAATGTAGTAATGGCAATGTAAACACATTTTAATTTTGTACTGAAACAATCTATATATATATCGCCTAAACGACCATGTCCAAACGACCATGTCCAAACGACCATGTCCAAACGACCATGTCCAAAGGAACATGTCCAAACGACCATGTCCAAACGACCATGTCCAAAGGACCATGTCTAAACGACCATGTCCAAACGACCATGTCCAAACGTCCATGTCCAAACGACCATGTCCAAACGACCATGTCCAAACGAGCAAGACGAATGACCCTCTGATCGTCACTGGGGTTGACATATCACAGTTGGCAAGCGTTGTGGGATGAAAAGTAAAATAAAAGGGAGGGGTGGCAATAATGCTTCTTGAGTTCACTTCCATTGTTCTTTCAGAGAATAACATATGATTCGTAGTGCAGTGGTTACAATGTCCGCCTTGCAAGCGTCAAGTCCCGGGTTCAAGACCCATCACTTAACAACTTTTTTTTAAAAAAAATGCTGTCCGTTCTTTTCCCCATTTTTTTTGCGAACGTGGCTACCCTCCCTAGGGTCAGTAAATCACATTTAATTAATGGTTGCCAATGGATGGTGGTAGTAAAGGGTGGGGGGCAGGTAAAAGCAACTGCTGTGCACTTATCTCCACGTCTACTCGCTTTTATTTCATTACTTCGTCCTGGTGTTTATGTCCGTTCTCTCACCCCACCCCCCCCGGCTCTTTGCACTATCTATGATGAGCAAGTCTGCGGCGTATGCTAGGCCGCGGGTCGTACCTTGTATCTTAATAAAAAAGGAACATAATTACAGTAGGACAGTAACACCCCATAGCATAGTTACTCATACTGTAATACTGTACCGTTAAGTCATTTTCTATGCGTACAACATAAGTATTAGAATTGGCAGAAAACGGATCAAATTTAAAGGCAAACTAAACTGATAAATAGAGTACGCAGAGTTCAGGTAATAATAATACATTACAGAACAGTACAATTTAGTAAAAAAAATAATAATACATTTTTTAAATTAAATAAATGCACGGTTACAAAATATATGCACCGTAGAAACGTATGCACATATTATACATAAACTACATGCATTTAAAAAAAAACAAAAAAAAATTTATAATAATAATGATTTTGTTTTATAAAATAAACAATTATTTTCACTCACCAATAATAAATGATAATAAAAGTCTGTGATAAGGTTCAGCACCTAACCCACAAATATTCGGGCCAAGAATGTTGAGCCACAGATACGTGGGGGTAAACTGTACATTACATTATCAATTTTACATTCTTTACATTACCATAATTATGAACCTTCGTGCTCAGTTTCAACCACATCTGAAACCCAGTCGCAAATTTGGATTTCTTGTCTGTAGTATTAACGGGAAAGATTCTGGAGCCAAAAATAATATAATTTCTCACTGACAAGTGAGTAAATCATTGATGATCGCAACAGTTTCTGGCGATTGGACGTCACCTTGTAAAACAGAATGTTTTATAGCTGGCCAACATCTCCTTTTGTATTCGATCTAGTTTTGTGGCAATTTTGAAAAGTCCGTCTTTGTTCTGGAGAGGTGAACTTCCTCTTTTGATGATTTCAAACTCAAACGCTATGGAACTGGTATTTTACAATATGAAGCATCATTTAAACTATTAAAACTTTTCACCTCAACCTTATTCATCAGCTTATTTAACGTATTGTGATTAGAGTCACTTACAGTATTGTGGTTAGAGTCACTTACAGTATTGTGTTAAGAGTCACTTATAGTATTGTGGTTAGAATCACTTACAGTATTGTGGTTAGAGTCACATTATTGTGGTTAGAGTCACTTACAGTATTGTTGTTAGAGTCACTTACAGTATTGTGTTAAGAGTCACTTATAGTATTGTGGTTAGAATCACTTACAGTTATTGTGGTTAGAGTCACATTATTGTGGTTAGAGTCACTTACAGTATTGTTGTTAGAGTCACTTACAGTATTGTGTTAAGAGTCACTTATAGTATTGTGGTTAGAATCACTTACAGTATTGTGGTTAGAGTCACATTATTGTGGTTAGAGTCACTTACAGTATTGTTGTTAGAGTCACTTACAGTATTGTGTTAAGAGTCACTTATAGTATTGTGGTTAGAGTCACTTACAGTATTGTGGTTAGAGTCACTCACAGTATTGTGTTTAGAGTCACTTAGACTATTGTGGTTAGAGTCACTTACAGTATTGTTGTTAGAGTCACTTACAGTATTGTGGTTAGAGTCACTTACAGTATTGTGGTTAGAGTCACTTACAGTATTCTGGTTAGAGTCACTTACAGTATTGTGGTTAGAGTCACTTACAGTATTGTGGTTAGAGTCACTTACAGTATTGTTGTTAGAGTCACTTACAGTATTGTGTTAAGAGTCACTTATAGTATTGTGGTTAGAATCACTTACAGTATTGTGGTTAGAATCACTTACAGTATTGTTGTTAGAGTCACTTACAGTATTGTTGTTAGAGTCACTTACAGTATTGTGTTAAGAGTCACTTATAGTATTGTGGTTAGAGTCACTTACAGTATTGTGGTTAGAGTCACTCACAGTATTGTGTTTAGAGTCACTTAGACTATTGTGGTTAGAGTCACTTACAGTATTGTTGTTAGAGTCACTTACAGTATTGTGGTTAGAGTCACTTACAGTATTGTGGTTAGAGTCACTTACAGTATTGTGGTTAGAGTCACTTACAGTATTGTGGTTAGAGTCACTTACAGTATTGTGGTTAGAGTCACTTACAGTATTGTTGTTAGAGTCACTTACAGTATTGTGTTAAGAGTCACTTATAGTATTGTGGTTAGAATCACTTACAGTATTGTGGTTAGAATCACTTACAGTATTGTTGTTAGAGTCACTTACAGTATTGTTGTTAGAGTCACTTACAGTATTGTGTTAAGAGTCACTTATAGTATTGTGGTTAGAATCACTTACAGTATTGTGGTTAGAGTCACATTATTGTGGTTAGAGTCACTTACAGTATTGTTGTTAGAGTCACTTACAGTATTGTGTTAAGAGTCACTTATAGTATTGTGGTTAGAATCACTTACAGTTATTGTGGTTAGAGTCACATTATTGTGGTTAGAGTCACTTACAGTATTGTTGTTAGAGTCACTTACAGTATTGTGTTAAGAGTCACTTATAGTATTGTGGTTAGAATCACTTACAGTATTGTGGTTAGAGTCACATTATTGTGGTTAGAGTCACTTACAGTATTGTTGTTAGAGTCACTTACAGTATTGTGTTAGAGTCACTTATAGTATTGTGGTTAGAGTCACTTACAGTATTGTGGTTAGAGTCACTCACAGTATTGTGTTTAGAGTCACTTAGACTATTGTGGTTAGAGTCACTTACAGTATTGTTGTTAGAGTCACTTACAGTATTGTGGTTAGAGTCACTTACAGTATTGTGGTTAGAGTCACTTACAGTATTGTGGTTAGAGTCACTTACAGTATTGTGGTTAGAGTCACTTACAGTATTGTGGTTAGAGTCACTTACAGTATTGTTGTTAGAGTCACTTACAGTATTGTTGTTAGAGTCATTTACAGTATTGTGGTTAGAGTAATAGTATACAGTTACACAGTATTGTCACCTGTATAATTTTGACACAAGAAGGAATAATGGCTGTCGATTATGTGGCAGCTCAGAGGTGATGGTCGGATAGAAAGCCCCGTGCTTGTCTGGGATATGGATAGAGAATCCTCAAATGCTTGTGGAAAATTATCTTTATACCGATGCCTGCATGGTCAGGCTTGCAAGTGATAAATTGATCCGGGTCATAAGAGCGTATCTTTATACCGATGCCTGCTTGATGAGGCCTGCAAGTGATACATTGATCCGGGTCCTAAGCGCGTATCTTTATACCGATGCCTGCATGATCAGGCTTGCCTGTGATAAATTGATCCGGGTCCTAAGAGCGTAGATCTCGACACCAAAAGTGAATGTCATTTATTTATTGCCAGATAATGATATTGGATTAAATTGATTTAAATGGCGTTACGAGTTTCAGAGTTTTGATTCATAGAAATGATATATAATTTAAGAGAATGTTATGGTTGTAAAAGATAAAATCACCGATTTTGTTTATTGCCTATTTTAAGGAATGACAAATACCCGACTTTAGCCATGAGTAGCTGGTAGGATGGTGAATAGACAAAGATAAATATGATAGAAATACAGCGTAACATTACATTCATCAATTAAAAAAAAACAACAATATAGTACGACAGAGTTAATGACGTCATTTAACATTATTTAGAATTAGCGATAACAACACACAAAAAGGTTGCAATTTAACACGCATTTATTTAAGTCCCAATGTTTGTATGTTGTATCCATCCATCCTTCCTTCAAATCTTGTAACGTAAAATTAAACCACTTCTGATGGTCCTAGAGATCTCAAAATTTTACCACATATAGATCGTGGATGACAATGCATTGTGTCAAAATTTCAAATCGATCGAATTTACCGTAATTAAATTAATCAATTTTTAGTTTATCTCTATTTATCATTATTTAGAATGTATAGTCGTCTGCTAGAGTTGACCTCCACGGCTCACTGGTTTCACTCCAGCCCTCGTTCACCAAATTTCCGTGTTTACATCAAGGACAGGGGAGATCAGCGCGTTTCAGTCTGCAAATGTTTGTCGCGCGATGAACATTAGCAATATTTTTACTTTTAGTTCTGTTTCATATATAAGGGATTTATAGTCATAAACTTTGTCTATACGGGTTGTTTAATTAACACTATCACATTAAGTTATATAAAAAATTCGCACTAGAGGGATACAAGTAAATTCAATGTGTTGATGTCAGAAGTGGTTGTAAAGAGTTATTTTTTTTCTTTCTATTTCTCACACAACGCCTCTCGACATAGTAATTTTTAATCTTAGGACGGGGATGCCAGAACCAATGAAATAAAAGCGTGTCCCTTTTTAAAAAAAATATTTTTTTACATTTTACTTATTCATTAATTTTTTTTACCACGTTTTTATTAACTTGCTTTCGTTCCTGTTTGTTGGTTTGGTTGTCCAAGATTTTTGAAATCTGCCAACGTAAAATTGAACCACTTCTGATGGTCCTAGAGATCTGAAAATTTTACCACAGATAGATCTTGGATGACAATGCATTGTATCAAAATTTCAGATCGATCAAATGTTCCGTTATAAATTATTGAACTTTTTAGTTTATATATAGTCTATATATAAGCATCTGTACCGTGTGCTTTTGTTGACATCCATGAGTTCACCCCGTGACCACATCACAATGTTTTTAAAACGTTGGGCGGGCGCTTGTGAGGTGTTTGGTAAAATAAATAGAGGTAAAAATATTTTTTTAAAATATTTTTAAAAACCAGGTTGTTATAAGTGGACTAAAAAGAATAAAATAAATAGAAGTAAAAAAAAGATTTTTAAAAACCTCATTTTTATAAGCGGACTAAAAAGAAGAAAATAAGTTAAAACTTATTAGTTCAAATGCTTCGATTTAATATGACTAATGAGTGTTATTTTTTTAAAAATATTTTTTTTTAAATTTTATTTTTTATTTTTTTATTTTTTTTATACGAGACACGAACATGACAGGCACTGGGACTACACAGCTCACACTGCTATCACTCAATATTAAGACCTGTACAAATAAAGAACAACACATTATTAACCTGGTTAAAAAGCACAAGACAGATTTTATTTTTTTACAGGAAACAAACATAACAACAGAACACGACGCAAATATGTACACAAAGACTTTAGGGATGAAAAACAAACACTTTAGTTTAGGGAGATTTAAAGGGGTGGGAATAGTACAGACATCCGATAGATGGGAAATAACACATAAGGACAGGGATAGTGAGTCACCATGAACATTACAGACAAGAAAGACACATACACACTTGTTAACATATACGCCCCAGCCAAACCCAAAGAGCAACCACTTTTTTACAAAACACTAGTTACAAATTTGGAAAATTTATTTAAGAGAGGGAAGGTTATCTTAGGAGGGGATTTTAAATATGTTACGGGCCCTCTCGACACAACCAACCTCAACAGGAAAAGGAAAATAGTAGAAGTTAACACGGGGATAGAAGTACTACAGTACATAATGGATACCTACAAATTAGTAGACGCATATAGAACAATTCATAAAAATGGAAAAGAAACAACATTTAAGAATAATAATTTTAACACCCAATCAAGGTTAGATAGATTCTACATCACAAATACATACACAATTAATGAAGCTAAACATGTTACAGAAACCCTAAAGTTTACAGACCACAAAGGGGTGAAAATTACACTAAATACTACAAAGACCAATATCATTAAAAAATCCCCTCATTGGAAATTTAACAATACACTTTTAGAAAACAATCAATACACAGATATCATTAATAAAATAATTCAGCAATACAGCACACCACCAACTACAAATATAGGCCAACACTGGGAACTTTTAAAATCTACAATTAAACACATCACACAAAATTTGTCAACTAAGATACACAGACAAGTCCGACAAAGAGAAGATGAAATAAAAGTAATAATATCAATAGAAAAATACAACAACCCAACAAATCACAACATACACGAATTAGACGAAGAATTGGAAACAATACAACAGCATTAATATAATGGTGCCCTAGTTAGAAGTAGAATACTCACGAACTACACAGAAAGACCAACAAAACATTTCCTAACAATAGAACAAAACATACAAAAAAGCAGGCAGATAAAACAAATCATAGACACAGATGGAACAACACAAACTGACAACAAAGAGATTGTAGGCACATTTGAAAAATACTACACACATCTTTTTGCAAATGAACAAATGGACTCAGATATACAGGATCAGTACACAAATATGACTGAAGCACTACAAGAAAAGCAAACCGAAGAAATGAACAAACCTTTTACATTACAAGACATTAAAGGGACACTACACACCATGAATAAAAACAAAACACCTGGGCCAGATGGACTAACTACAGAGTTTTACAACTTCTTTTTTACAACACTAGGCCCAATACTACATGCAACTTTAGAAGAAGCTTACAACAACATGGAACTACCAAATTCAATGAACACTTCATACATCACACTTATACCAAAGAAAGACACAGACAAAACACAACTTAAAAATTACAGGCCCATATCATTACTCAACACAGATTATAAAATTACAGGCCCATATCATTACTCAACACAGATTATAAAATTATAGGCCCATATCATTACTCAACACAGATTATAAAATTACAGGCCCATATCATTACTCAACACAGATTATAAAATTACAGGCCCATATCATTACTCAACACAGATTATAAAATTACAGGCCCATATCATTACTCAACACAGATTATAAAATTACAGGCCCATATCATTACTCAACACAGATTATAAAATTACAGGCCCATATCATTACTCAACACAGATTATAAAATTACAGGCCCATATCATTACTCAACACAGATTATAAAATTACAGGTCCATATCATTACTCAACACAGATTATAAAATTACAGGCCCATATCATTACTCAACACAGATTATAAAATTACAGGCCCATATCATTACTCAATAAAGATTATAAAATCCTTACCAAAACATTAGTCAATAAATTAAAACCACATATAAATACTCTCATTTATGTCAATCAAAATGCAGCATAAAGGCAGGGACATCAACAATCACATCATTAAAGGCAGGGACGTCAACAATCACAATCATTTAATCAGAGACATCCTTCAATATGCAAATGACAAAAAAATTCAAACATGCATATTATCACTAGAACAGGAGAAAGCTTTTGACAGGGTAGACCATGCATACCTTCACAAGATATTAAAACACAACAAAATAGCCGAGTATTTTTGTAATTGGGTTAAAATCTTATACAGGAAACCAGTTAGCAATGTGATAATAAATAATATACTTTCAAAAGACATTGCAATTAAAAGATCAGTTAGACAAGGGTGTCCTTTGTCCCCTTATCTGTACATTCTAGCCTTTGAACCACTTCTGGAGAAAATCAGGATGGAAAGGAACATAACAGGAATGGGGATCCCATGGAGCCAGAGATATCAAAGTCATTGCATATGCAGATGACACTGTATTTTTTCCCACAAATGATAGGTCAATTTACAAAATAATTTCAATTTTTCAAGAATTTGGAAGAGGTAGCGGGTCCAAAGTTAATGTAAATAAATCTGAAATTATGGGAATTGGTATGTGACAGGATAGACTAGATTTCCCTTTAGGCATAATTAGGAAGGAGAGTCTTAGAATTTATGGGATCTTTTATTCCAATAATAAGACACAGACAAACACTGAAATATGGAGGAATATTGAACAATCCATTAAAAAGATTATTGACAGAAACAAATACACAGCACAAACAAATTTTTGGAAGGAGCACAATAATAAACACATAAATTATGTTATCCCCAAAACAATATATACAGGAACAATATGGGAACCCCCACCAGCAATGTTAAAAGAAATGAACTCAGACATAACTAAATACATATTTCAAGGAACAATACACAATATCAAACATACAACACTAATACAATCTAAGCTAAATGGAGGAATAAACTTACAAGATATACAAACATACAACACTAATACAATCTAAGCTAGATGGAGGAATAAACTTACAAGATATACAAACATACAACACTAATACAATCTAAGCTAAATGGAGGAATAAACTTACAAGATATACAAACATACAACACTAATACAATCTAAGCTAAATGGAGGAATAAACTTACAAGATATACAAACATACAACACTAATACAATCTAAGCTAAATGGAGGAATAAACTTACAAGATATACAAACATACAACACTAATACAATCTAAGCTAAATGGAGGAATAAACTTACAAGATATACAAACATACAACACTAATACAATCTAAGCTAAAGGAGGAATAAACTTACAAGATATACAAACATACAACACTAATACAATCTAAGCTAAATGGAGGAATAAACTTACAAGATATACAAACATACAACACTAATACAATCTAAGCTAGATGGAGGAATAAACTTACAAGACATACAAACATACAACACTAATACAATCTAAGCTAAATGGAGGAATAAACTTGCAAGATATACAAACAAAAATACAAGCACTCAGAATAATATTTATAGGACAAGCCATTAGGAAAAAATCAGAAAATGCATTCACTCATTATTACTTAGGGATCAGATTAGGATATTTAATAGCAATAGATAATAGCACTGCACATTACTTTGGAAGAAAACAATCACAATTTTATACAGCATGCATCAAAGCAATAAAAGGCAATGAAGTATTACACAAAACATCCAAAGAAACACATACACATTTAATAAAAAGACTAGCAACACCTCTGAACAATAGAATTAAATGAACAAAAGATTATGGAATTACAAACACTGAAGATACATTTAAAAATACTCATATTAGAGAAATATCTAATCAAGAAAAAGAAATAACATACAGACTAATTTACAATACAAACACCAGTCTCATCAAGGAAATATAAGGACAGAGGGGCAAGAATAGGCTGTCCACTCTGCAGATCAGGGCTGATAAGACTGAACAACATTTATATCTCACATGCAATACAATTTTACAAACTAAATCCACACTCCAACAATTCATACAAGCAGGCACAATACACAATGTAGATATAGACAAAGCAATAACACTAAACATAAATCAAGACTCTATAAACAAGAAACAACAAACTATAGCCGACTTGTATTTTGTATTCTCTTATATGTGTTATATTCTCTTATGACGAGAGATCGCAATACGTAGATACGAAATGTAATACAAACTGGCCATATACTTGTTTTAGCGTGAATCCTCTATTTTGTTATTATAAAATACATTTTGAACTATTGCCAATTGCTTTGGACAGTGATAATGACGTCATTTAAGATTATTGAGAATTAGAGACAAACAACACACAAAAGGGCAGTCCTTCTTTCTTCTTTTTTTATAGTTAATTTAATCGTTTACTATCAATTTAAGTGTTTTATATATGTTTTATGTTATCTAAATGATAATATATCTATAATTATTATTTTATGTAATGACGCTTTACTTCTCTAAGTCTGAGTATCACGATATCTATGCCAAAAATAAGTAAATTTAAAAGTTGTTTCATATCAAGGGAAATAATGCAGTGTTAAAAATATATATTCTTTGTAAAAATGTTTAGTAAAGAATACATTATTAAAGTAGATTTATTTTTATATATCAAATTTAGGAACAAAATTTGACGAATACAAATTTAGTTAAATTTCTATTATTTGTATTGTTTATATTGAAAAACTATTTTATTGACAAAATTGAGAACAACAAAATATGTACAATAAATAATTGTAATATCTGAAATGAACCACATTTCGCTTAATCAAAGGTACTGCCTAATATTTTCGAAGTGGTATCCACTTTCATTCGTTCCTTTAATTAGGAATTCGTACAAAAATATGTAGCCGTTAATAAGCTAATTGTTATTGTACTCCTTTCTTTTGTAAACTTATATCCCATGAGTTAACCAAACACGTACTTTAATTTGTAATTAAACAACCCCGAAATAAAACAAACCCGTAAAAACAAAGTTTTTGACTATAAATCCCTTATATATGAGACATAACTAACAGTATTGATTATGTGCAAATTGAAACAGAAATTATCTCCCCTGGCTTTAAAACTGGTGGAAGGGGGGAGGGGGTGTGGACATGGACGGGTGGCGTCAACGCGTTAACTCAACTCCTGTCGTAAACCACCTGGTTTAAGCACGAGATCTGTTCACAGGTGGCTGGCCTGAAGTCAAGTGACCCGTAAAATGTAAACAATAGCGACCTCTACATATAGTTTATATAGATAAACTAAACATGCATTAATTTAATTACGGTACGCTCAATCGATCTGAAATTTTGATACGATGCATTGTTAGGTTAGACGGGTCCGTGTGCCAAATTTCAGTTCGATCGGATCATGGGAAGTGGGTCATTTTTGACTTCTGTTTTTCCGCCCGCCGAGCCCGCCGAGCCCAAGACAGAGAGAGACGGCCGCGAAGTTAATATAAGGGATTTAAAAACACAGTTTTTGACTATAAATCTCTTATATATGAGACATAACTTATAGTATTAAAATGTTTTTTACCTCTATTTTAAATTTTTAAACTTTATTTTCTTCTTTTTAGTCCGTTTATAAAAACGTAGTTTAAAAAAATATTTTTCTTTATTTCAATTTATTACTTCTGTTTTTCCGCCCACCCACGGCAGACAGACTTGACGTTGAAGTTATTATAATGGATTTAATAAACAACCCCGTAAAACAAAGTTTTTGGCTATAAATCCCTTACATATGAGACATAACTAAAAGTATTGATTATGTTCGGTATAATACCAATCGCGTGACATACATTTACAGACTGAACGCGATTGAACTCCCATGCTGTAAACATGAGGATGTGTTCTTGGATGACTGGGGTGAAGTCAGTGATGCGTGAATGTAAACAATAACAGACGCATAAATTGAGTTACATAGAGATAAACTAAAAATGCACTTATTTAATTACGGTACATTCGATCGATACGAAATTTTGATACAATGCATTGTTAGAAGACACGAGACTATGTGCAAAATTTCAGCTCGATAGCATCACAGGAAGTTTTTGACTTTTGTTTTTCTGACCGCGAGCGACAGAGACCAAGACAGAGAGACAAGACGGTGAAGTTAATATAAGGAATTTAATTAAACAAACCCGTAAAAACAAAGTTTTTGACAACATATTTTAGTAATGACTTTGTGTGTTAAGTCGGCTAAATGTATTTTCTAATAACAAAATAGAGGATTCACGCTAAAACAAGTGTATGGCCAGTTTGTTTATTACATTTTGTAAACTTTGTTCTTTCAAATTCATCTTAAGAGAATCGTGAATCGTGACATTGAAATTCAAGGAGGTACCATTAAAAGATTACTTTCATTGTTTTCCTACATTTAAAGCTTCCAATTATCGTAATCTATAATTAGCCATGATCTCATTTAATATTATTTCTGAAAAAATAAATATTACTTCTATATTTGTTATTTTTATATTTATGCCACTTTAAATTTACTGTTAATTTTTAGCTTTCAAAAGGTTTCTTGCCAGTCAGTGTGTCACACACAATATGTGGTCTTAACTCTATAAGGAAACTACCTATAGGATCACATTAACAAAAACAACTGATTATTAACATCTGGTTACTTCACTCTCAGACTAGTCCCATTAATTGGTTGTAGCTTTATTTGTAACCAAAATGTACACACAATCCATTAATTCCTGGAGGTGTTCGGACACTTCGACCCCGGACGATTCTACCCCAGACGTTTCGACCCCGGATGGTTCGACCACGGACCATCGTAAATTAAACGTTACAACTTACTATTTCAAACTGTATTAATTTTAATTAATTTCTTTTATTCCAAAAATTAATTTTAAAAAGTATACCTAAAAAAAACAATTTAAAAAAAATAACACAATTTCTACGGTGTATATACAAAGGGTTTGATACGTCCGGGGTCGAAAAGTCCCGGGTTCGAAACGTCCTGTGGTCGAAGTGTCCGTAATTCGTTATACCACTTTGTACAGGAGCAGAAACAGATAGTAACGTTTGTCAGATGTTATACCACATGGTACAGGAGCAGAACCGGATAATACCATTTGTCGTCTACTTTTATTCGGCATGTCCTGGAGTCTAGATCAGCTACGGCACTCATACTTTATTGTTCTCAGATCATCTACAGCTGATGTCAAAATAAAGATTGGAAAAGCAAGAGCAGCCTTCCAACAACTAAATAATGTTTGGGTCTCCAACAACTTAATCAGCAAGTTAAAAGTAAGGATTTGGTGAAACCTGTGCTGCTATATGGAGCCGAGACGTGGAGAACAACGGCGGTAAACCTGACCAGAATTAAGTCCTTTATCAACAATTGTCTAAGAAGGATTCTCAGAATTCACAGGCCAGAAAAAATCAGTAACGGGAACTGTTGCAGTAGACAGAGTGGATGAAAAGATTCCCCAGAAGCGGTGGAGGTGAACTGGTCATACACTTAGAAAACCTGCTTCTAGTACAACAAGGCAAGCCCTGAAATGGAACCCACAGGGTAAGAGGAAAAGAGGCCGCCCAAGAGACACTTGGCACCGAGAATTGGAGGCAGACAAAAAGAGATCTGGCAATGACTGGAAGAGCCTGGAGCAGCTGGCCCAGGATATAGATGCCAAGAGGTCTCTCGTAGGTGGCCCATAACCTTGGAGTAATCGCAAACGCTGACGATGATCGGTGTATGCCCCTCATGGACGAGATGATCGGTGTATTCCCCTCATGGACGAGATGATTGGCGTATGCCCCTCATGGACGAGATGATCGGTGTATGCCCCTCATGGACGAGATGATCGGTGTATGCCCCTCGTGGACGAGATGATCGGTGTATGCCCCTCATGGACGAGATGATCGGTGTATTCCCCTCATGGACGAGATGATCGGTGTATGCCCCTCGTGGACGAGATGATCGGTGTATGCCCCTCATGGATGAGATGATCGGTGTATGCCCCTCATGGACGAGATGATCGGTGTATGTCCCTCATGGACGAGAAGTCTCAACAACAAAAATATCATATACAGCAGTGCTTCTCAAACTTTTTAGCATGGGGGTCCGGCAAGGGTTTTTCCGGTGCACTATTTTCCCTGTACAGACGTGGTAGCGACATGAGCCCCCACATGGCGTACAGCCCTAAAACATTTGGCATAAATATGATACATGTCATCCAACAATTTTGAAAAGAATAAACAATTTTCTTCAATGTTGATGATGGTCGTTTATGGTAACTAATTTATTTAAACTTTTTTTGTTTTCATCCGCAAGGTCTGGAACTATAAATTGTTCTCTAAAAATACTTTTACCTCATAACAGTTTTCAAACTTTGGGCCAAATTTTTGTCAATGATTTTAAAAAAATATGTGAATAGTATATAATTGTCCCCTAACTATGCTAGTAACAAAGTCAATTTTAATTGATTGAAATATTTTTGTTTATTTTTTTTAAAAATTACATACATATTTTATATGAATTCACAAATAAAATAAAATACAAATATTTGATTATAACAAATAAAATGTACATTATATATTATTTCCTAAACATAAAAACCTAAATTATCTTCTGTTATGTTTAATATCATGTTTTGAATTGTTTGTCTAAACATGTGTTCTAATGTTATGTTTGTGTAACTGTGGTTATGGTAAAATGCCTTAAGTCTGTGATGCCATATGTGTTTTCTTTACTGTGAAAGTATTTTTAAGCTTATAGTTTGTTGTTTCTTGTTTACAGAGTCTGGTATTATCTTCAACGCTAAAGCCTTGTCTATATCTACCTTGTGTATTATAGATTAAACATAATTATAATAATTTCATTGTTTCCGTAATTATTGAAAATATGCAATATTTAAAATGATTTTTTTTGTTTCAATTAAATTTTTTCAAACGAAAGTTTAAGTTACTAAAAAGATTTTTGTTTAGAAACACAAGTTACTAAAAATGTATACCCATAAAGTGAAGTGGGTGTTGAGACCATTCGATAGAACATCGCTGTATTTAACACCGTGAGGTGTTCGGATACCAGCATCATCCACACTTACAAAACCAAATTGAATATACGAAGAAGGGCATTTACTTATCTATACAGACGCTCCTTCCATGCAGAAGATAATTGCGTCCACAGACTATGACTGATGATCTGTTTGCAAGTGATGCAGCGTTCACAATCCATGGCTATTTTGGTTCCACGCATTACCCAGCCGCCTAACTAGTGTTAGGTACCCATTCGGAGCTGGGTGACTCAGGGACGCCCTAGGCCCCGGGAACAATTCCTTGCCTTCACATGGATTTGAACTCGTGACCATCGGTCAAGTGATGCTAGAAGGAATTCGTTTCGCTAATCAAGCTTCAGTTTCATTTATGTTCCCATCATCTAATTGTGAAGAAGTGTGAGACTGTTTTTAATTCTCAGCATTCATTTTTATTCTATTTTTAAAAATATCCACCACTCTGGGCTGCATATATCTACAACACTCTTACTTTATTGTTCTAAGATCCTCTACAGAACTCTTACTTTATTGTTCTTAGATCCTCTACAGCACTCTTACTTAATTGTTCAAAGATCCTCTACAGCACTCTTACTTAATTGTTCTAAGATCCTCTACAACACTCTTACTTAATTGTTCAAAGATCCTCTACAGCACTCTTACTTAATTGTTCTCAGATCCTCTACAGCACTCTTACTTTCTTGTTCTAAGATCCTCTACAGCACTCTTACTTTATTGTTATAAGATCCTCTACAGCACTCTTACTTTATTGTTATACGATCCCGTTTTCTCGGCTCTTCGTCAAAGTCAAAAGAACATCAATTACACGTCACTGCAGATCGGAACAACCACCTACAAATACAATAAATGTTTGAGCACCTTTATTATGCACGCCTTTTCTGGGTCCCCCGTGTTGGCAAGCTATTATACTTCTCTTTTCCTCTGTATTTTTGTTGTTTTTTTCATAATTTTTTTAAAATTTCAATTATTTTTAAAATATTTTATTATAATTTTTAAAAATTTTATTTATTTCTTAACTTTTTTAGGGGGGAAATTCCATTGACACCTCATCAATGAAAGGAAGTGTCTTCAATCGACGCTAGGGTTAATTAATCCTCGAGTTTTACTTGTGTCTATAGCAAAGCTTTTGACTGACCATTAAGTAAGTCTAACTTATTTCATCATGTTTTTGCTTTAAATTATAAATAAATGATAAAAGTTGCATAAGTTATACTATTTCATGCACCCGTTTTCAATCAAAATTTAATACAATATTTATCCCCTATAATCTGACAGGGTTATACTATCACTTACGTTAACATGGTAAAACAAAAGACATTTTTTTATAAATCCAATGAATGGTCTCTCAGAAACAGCTATTTCTATGTGATTATACTGGTACAGTTAACACGTAATCTTTTATAAAGATGTAATATGATATACCATTAATTTAATATTTGATTAAATAAAAATGTTTAATGGTGATTTGACACTGTTCAAATTTATGTCAAGGTACCTAGTATGTGTTTCTCTTTTCTCTGGTCAATATTTTCTCATTATTAATAACTCTTAGGTGTAGATGATGTCATTGTTGTGGCCGAGGTCATAACTCTTAGATGGAGCTGATGTCATTGATGTGGCCAGATCATAAATTTTATATGAAGCTGAAGTCATTGATGTTTGACGTGTTTTTTAAGCTTGCACATGCTAAACCACATGCAACACGCAACACATATGTTTTGATGTTTAAAGATATCCATGTTTACTAATATAAAGTTGTGGATCTATATAAAAAGTCTTATATTATAATATAAAGCTGTGGAGCTATTTAACAAGTCTTATATTATAATATAAAGTTGTGGATCTATTTAACAAGTCTTATGTTATAATATAAAGTTGTGGATCTATTTAACAAGTCTTATATTATAAATAAAGTTGTGGATCTATTTAACAAGTCTTATATTATAATATAAAGTTGTGGATCTATTTAACAAGTCTTATATTATAATATAAAGTTGTTGATCTATTTAACAAGTCTTATACTATAATATAAAGTTGTGGATCTATTTAACAAGTCTTATATTATAATATAAAGTTGTGGATCTATTTAACAAGTCGTATATTATAATATAAAGATGTGGATCTATATAACGCAATACCTTTTCCAAAGTCTTGAATAATTGGAATTATTTTGTAGATTGACCTATCATTTGTGGGGGAAGGACATTGTAATCTGCATATGCAATGACTTTGATTTCTCTGGCTACAGGGATCCCCATTCCTGTTATGTTTCTCTCCCTTCTGATTTTCTCCAGAAATGGTTCAAAGGCTAGAATATAGAGGTAAGGAGATAAAGGACACCCTTGTCTAACTTATCTTTTATTTGCAATGTCTTTTGAAAGTATTTTATTTATTATCAAATTGCTAAAGGTTTCCTTATGTGAAATTTTAACCAATTATAAAAATACTCCCTTAAATTGTTGTGTTTTATTATCTTGTAAAGGTGTTTAAGGTCTAACCTGCCAAAAGCATCGCCTGGTCTAGTGCTAAAATGTATATTTGAATTTATTGTCATTTGCATAATGAATAATGTCTCTGATTAAATGATTGTGGTTGTTGATGTCGATGACTTTAATGATTGTGGTATCTGATGTCCCTGCCTTTAATGAGTGTGGTTGCTGATGTCCCTGCCTTTAATGATTGTAGTTGCTGATGTCCCTGCCTTTAATGATTGTGGTTGTTGATGTCCATGCCTTTAATGATTGTGGTTGTTGATGTCCGTGCCCTTAATGTTTGTGGTTGCTGATGTACCTGGTTTTAATGATTGTGGTTGTTGATGTACCTGCCTTTAATGATTGTGATTGTTGATCTCCCTGCCTTTAAATTATGATTGTTGATCTCCCTGCCTTTAATGATTGTGATTGTTGATGTTCCTGCCTTTAACGCTACATTGTTGATTGACATGAATGAGAGTATTTAAATGTGGTTTTAATTTATTGACTAATGTTTTGGTAAGAATCTTATAATCTGTTTTGAGTAATGATATGGGCCTGTAATTTTATAATCTGTGTTGAGTAATGATATGGGCCTGTAATTTTATAATCTGTGTTGAGTAATGATATGGGCCTGTAATGTTATAATCTGTTTTGAGTAATGATATGGGCCTGTAATTTTATAATCTGTTTTGAGTAATGATATGGGACCTGTAATTGTATAATCTGTGTTGAGTAATGATATGGGCCTGTAATTTTATAATCAGTGTTGAGTAATGATATGGGCCTGTAATTTTATAATCTGTGTTGAGTAATGATATTGGCCTGTAATTTTATAATCAGTGTAAAGTAATGATATGGGCCTGTAATTTTATAATCTGTGTTGAGTAATGATATGGGCCTGTAATTTTAAAATCTGTGCTGAGTAATGATATGGGCCGGTAATTTTTAAAGTTGTGTTTTGTCTGTGTCTTTCTTCGTAGAAGTGTGATGTTTGAAGTGTATTTTGTTTTTTTATTTAAAAGCTTTATCGCAGTCCCATTCTATATGATGTATGCGTCTACTAATTTATTTGTCACCTATAGTCATACGTCTATCTCCGTAGTTACTTCTAGTATGTTCCCTTCCATTTGGGATTAGTTGTATCTAAGGGGCTTGTTATATAATTAAAATGGCCCACTAAAATAATCTTCGCTCTCTCAAATACATTTCACAAATTTTGCGGTTAGCTGTGCGTATATGTTTACAAGTGTGTAACTATATTTCTTATCTGTAATATTCAGCGAGACCATTTTCCCTTTGCTGTGCTTGTCCTTATATATTATTTCCCATTTAATGGATGTCTGTACTGTTCCAACCACTTTAAATCCCCAAAAGGTAAAAGGACTGTTTTTTTATTAAAAAATTAATTTGTATATATAATTCTCTACGTCGCCCAAACATGCGGGACACATCGCACGCATGCCGACTCGCTAACCCTCCTTCCGCCTCCTTCACCAAAGCGAGTATGTGCAAACCAGCATGAGGAATGACCATCGCTGGGGTCGACCAATGTCTCGAGACCAACAATGGTCCTTGCATTCACTTGCATTGTTCCTTCACATAATAACGTGAGATGCGTAGTGTACTGGTTATCACGTCCGCATAATACTGGAAAGGTCCTGAGTTCAAGCCCCAGCGAAATGGGTTTTTTTTATAAAAAAAAAGTATGTTGATTCCCGTTCTTTTATCCCTTTATTTCCAACATGGCTGACCCTCGCTAGGGTCGGCCAATGACAGTTTAAGGTTGGCAAAGGGTGGTAAGGGTTGTGGGCAGGTAGAAACCACAATGTGAATGTCTCGAAACAAACAATGACGTTCATACCGATCGCGTTGTTATGATTTCTTCGTTCTGTAGTTTGTGTCCGTAGTTTCTCCAAATTTCTTTGCACTCTCCATGAGCAAGTCTGCGGCGTATGCTACGCCGCGGGGAAGTATAGCTATGTTTTAGTTTCTTTCCTCATGTTGTTCATTTTAAACCTTTTTATTTGGCAGTCCTACTTTATGAGGCGGCTCTGGTCTGGCACTTGTGGCCTCTCCCAATGTATTCCCCTTGTAACGCTTCTGTCGTTAACCTCCAGTGGGGACAGACAAGGGGACTATAACGGGGGCCACGATGAGGACTATGACGTGGAAAACCACGAGGACTTTTATGGTGAAAACCACGAGGACTTTGACGGATGCCACCATTAGGACTATAACAGGGGCTACCACGAGGACTATGACAGGGGCCACCACGAGAACTATGACAGGGGAGACCACGAGGACTATGACGGGGGCCATCACATGGACTATAACGGGGGCCGCCACGAGGACTATTACGGGGGCCGCCACGTGAACTATGACGGGGGCCACCGCGAGTACTATAGCTTGGGCCGAACGGGGACTATGACGGGGGGCCGCAATGGGGACTATGACGCGGGGCCACCACGAGGACTATATCGAGGGGCCGCAACGGGACTATTACGGAGGCCGTGACGAGGACTATGACGGATGCCGCCACGAGGACTATGACGGGGGCTGCAACCGGCTTTGTCACTGTGTTACCTGGTTTGTTGATGTGATCCTTCGCCCCACTTCCTGTCTCCTTTACCACGTCATGTCACATATGTGCTTTTTTTCCGCATTTGCTATTTTAATGCTCCTTTGACCCTTTGTAATTATTGTTCAAACTTTTTTAAAAACATAAATCCCAGGTTTATATTTTAAATCAAAATACAAACAGATAATAACAGTATAAATAGATTAATAGGAGTTTATTTTAAGTTTATGTATATAGTAAAATACATCAAATGAAGTCTTTTAAATCTACATTATCTAATAACACTGTTTGACTATAAATATATTTCAGCTGAAATCTATTAAATTTGAAATAAAAAATACACATCAGAATAAAAAATTATGTAATACAGGAATTTCATTTAAATTATTTATTATTATTTTATTCATTTATTTCCATATTGAACAATTTTATGCGTAAGTTCGAAAAGAGTTATTTTTGGTGTAGTAATTTGGTGCGCTGCTTTCTAAAATTAGTAGCGTCTTGGACGGGACGCACGGACTGGACATACATAGCAAATTATGTACTTTGATTAGTATTCAGTTATTTTTTAACGTCGTTTTGAATTTTCATTTAAATCCTGAGATTTATTTTTCAAATAAACGTCCAAGCAGATAATACCAACATTGATAGTTTGATTAAAACGATTCTTTTTTACATGTATGTATAATGTAAAACTCTATTTGTAATTTAATTATTTTTTGTTGTTTGTTTGTTTTAAAATTAAATCAATACATTATTACTGTAATGTCTTCTTGATTGATTTTTAATAGGGCTGCGAAAATTAAAGATTAATTTATGGATTAATCGTTACAAATTTTAAGCTATTAAACTTAATTTTATCGATTTAAATTCGATTAAAATTTTAAAATTAATTCTAAAATATTTGTTTTCCAATTTATTAGTAATTTGTATTTTTTAAAATTATATACTTTCCCCTCGTATTGTTGTAATTTAAGACATGCATATTATTGCATATGGACATAAGAAGTTTATTTTTCCTTTTTTCTTTCGTAGCTGAACGAATTTGCTGTGTTACGTCTCAAAATTTGCGAGCCACGGAATTAACGCGACTTAATCGATTTCGCGAAATAATGAATCGCGACTAAAGGGATTTTTATAGTCGTTATAAAAATATAATTAATCTAAATAAATCGATTACTCGATGTAATTTTTTCCCGATTAATCGAACATTTTTTTAAAAATCAGAACCGGCCATAATTTTAAATAAATTATATCTCATATTAAGATCGTAAGCTGTAATAAAGTACCATGCAACACCCAGCTCCCACAAGTCCATAATTCATAGTTTACTTTCTAATATTTATTACACCATTCAATATTTACTTACAAAAAGCCTAATCATTTTTGCTCAACAAGAAAAGTTATATGAAGGTACTAATCAATGAAGAGACCTAAATAAAACAATAGGATATTTAATGTTATGGAAACAATCTCTTATAGGTTCTATAATCCCCTCCCCCCTTTTATTGTAATACAAATACGTTTATTGCACTAGATTAGTTCTCGAGAAGTTATATAATAAAAAGAAAATTGTATTGCTTTTATAACCTCAAGGGAGCCTTTTATTTTTATACAAGAAACATTTCAATTTAAAATAGATTGTGTCATTACATAAATGTTTTATTAACTTAATGATTTTTTATGGTATATTTCCTTATAGAGTTTAGCATAAACATGTACATTAAATAAGTAAAAGTTAAGGTTTTCTGTCCCTGTTTTGGATTTCAATTTCAAGGTACTGATGTACATTCTGTTGTTTAATTTAACTTGTTTACATTTCACTTTGATTTGGCTTACAACGCTTTACCGAATGTTTTAGTTTTCATTTAAAGAAATCTCTAGAAGATGGTAACTGACTGGAGTTTGCATAAAAAGATATAATATAACTAAGATAGAAAGTATCTTAAATACATTAATACTCTACAACCCGTTGCGTAGAGCAAAACTAATGACGTCATTTATAATTATTAACATATTTTATCAACCAAAGGAGGTCGCTTTGTATTTATATTTTTAATCTAAATATGTTAATAATCTAATATGTTACTTTAAATTTCATATGATAAAATTGTGTAATTATAATGTCCATATGATAGCGTAACAATTGTTATTTTATGCATTTGATTTTTTGTTATTTCTCTATAGATAATTAATCGTGACTTCTATGCCATAATGTTAAATATGCAACAAGATACCATGTGTCAAGGGATATAATTCTCTTTAAAAGAATTTTAGTCTTTATTATCTAGAACTTAAAAAAAACTATATTTAAAATAAATGTAAACTTTTTTTCCAGATATTTATTAAAATTCAATACGCGTGTGAGTGTGAATTATGCTTCAATATAGATATAACTGTACGTGTCATCGCTAACTGAAAGTGTTATCACACTTTTTATCGTTCAGCTAAATAAGACTATTCATTATTTAAATTAAGACCTAAGGAAATAACACCAATATTAAAATTTCTTGTTACTATAAATAGACCATAATTTATCAATTTTGACGCCACTGAATATACTTTAAATAAGAATAAATTAGGAATAGGGATAGTTTTAATATATCTCTACTAGGTTGTGCAGCGGCGCCCACTTTTTTTAGGGCACCTACGGAGCCCTCCTTTTTCAAAAGCCCAACTAACTTGTCCTTGTATGATAAATGCGTAATATTAAACTTCCTGAAATTTACACAAAGTATTTTATAATAGGGGTTGTAGGGCGCCTACGGTGCCCACTTTTTTTGTCAAAGGCCCAAGTAACTTATCCTTCATTTGTATGATAATAACGAAATACTTCTGAAATGTACACAAAGTATTTATATAATATTTTTTTACAGTGCTAATCACCACACGATTTTTTAACTACCTTTAGAAATCAGCGCACCAAATTACCGCACCAAAAATATCTCTTTGAGTCAGTCAGCACTGTTTACAACACAAATGCTGAAGTCATAGGTTCGTGCGTTGTTTGGCTAATGTTAATCTGGAAACCAAAATGAATATGATTTTTAAGTCTTTATTTTCAATTTAAAAAAAAAGCATAGTGATGTCCCTTAGCGTTAGGCGTGAGGCAGTCAGCGATAATTGAGCCTAAATATAAAATATGACTATGTTGTGCTGCGGCGCCATGGCGCCTGCGGTGCACACTTTTTTAAGGGCGCCTACGGTGCCCACTTAACAAAAGCTGGAGGAAGTACATAACTTTCAATATATAGTAGCCATTATATCCAGAGATGGTACCTGTGAAGCTGAAATTAGAGCTAGAATTGGGTCGGCAATGTCTGCAATGACGAATTTAACCAAAATATGGAACAGCAAAAATATTAGCCTGACAAAAAAGCTAAGGCTTTAAAGAGCTCTCGTTAAAACCATTTTACTTTATGTATGTGAGACCTGGACACTAATGGCAGCCACTGAAAGCAAACTGCAGTCATTTGAAAACAAATGCATGAGGAAAATTCTCCAGATCTCCTATTTAGAAGACAAGACCAATGCATATGTCTGGGACAGATTAAACTCTATTGCGTGTCATCAAGAAACCATTATAACAACAATTAAGAGAAGTAAGATGGCATTGTTCGATCATGTATTCGACATGGTACCCTGACAAAAATTAACATTCAAGGCACTCTAGAAGGGGGCCGGTGAAGAGGTCGACAATGGTAAAGCTGGCTGGACATTATAAACAAATGGACAGGGATGAAATTGCATGAATTATTGGCCGCCGCTAAAAATAGGCAAATGTGGAGATCGTTATCTGTTGATGTGTCCATGTGCTCCCCCAACGACCGCAACTGTCACGGGACTGATGATGATGATGATGATGTATATGACTTATGCAATTTTAGTTGGTATAACTTATTAAATGTGTGTATGTGTGTAATAGCGTGTATGTGTGAGTTTGTTATTGTGTGTGTTTAGTTAATTGATTGCTATGAAAATATAACTATAAAATACAATGGTAATGTCAATTTTATTGATGCACAAAACTTTATGCCTAGTTGAAGAACAGGAAAAATTGTTATTGCGTTATCATGGATGACGTGCAACAAAATTGTACTTCCCGTGAGCGCACCACAAAGCACCAGTGCTAGCGTCTTTTAATATAATATTTTTCTTGATAAACTAAGATGAGAATATTATTGATAGCTTCTTAAATGAAAATTGCATTCAACTTTAATTGACTGCTCCTTGATAAGTAGTACTAAACATATGTGCTGACATAATATGTCTTTGCATAACACTTTAATAAATGTATAGTAATATTTTATTTTTAGGAAAACATATATTTTAAAATTATGTTCATTTCAAGTTAAGTAAACTGCTAAATATGTATATTTACTTTTACATATACTCATATCTAAATATTTTGCCGCCGCTGTACTGTTGCTGTTGGCGTAATTTTATGTAAGTGGCACGCCACTTGATCTCGATCCCTGTAATTAGGGATACAATAGTAATATAATGTCACCTTCCCCGATAAACTTTTATGTTATCTTTGAAAAAAACAATTTGATGGTTCACACCTCTCATAAGTTGAAACTTTTCTTGAAATTATAACTTAAAGTAGAAAAGCATAAACTAGCCATACCGTATTATAGTCGTTGAAAAATTTAGAAAATTTGCCATCTTATAAAAATTCACATGATGAAATCTACGCACATACTTTCTGTAAAAATATAAATAAAACACATTTATTTCCAATGTCTTAATGAAATTAGAATGTAGTCTGTACACATTTAAAACCAACTATGTGAATGACACGTAGACTGAAGACTTGAAATTTTATAGAAAATTACCATCATAACACGTAGGCTGAAGACTGAAAATTTTAAAACAGATGCCAATATTAGATACCGGATAGTTTTTATAGTATGCTTTAGGGTGTGATGTTATGTTAATTTATTAACATGTATTTTTATTTTGATACGATCCGTTGGAAACTTATGACACAACCAATAATTGGCTAGGAAAGATTGAAAAGTTAATGTGTGAAATAAATATGTGTAGGAAAGCAAATTAGGAACTTAAAAAGAAAACAGTAAAAACTCGCATATGAATCAATGAGTTAATTAATAATATAATTTTGATGATATAAAGAAACAGCGAGATTTTAAAAAAAATTGCTATATTTTAGCTTTAAAAAATAATTACCTTGTTAATAAGAATTATGTGGTAATGTTTATTATAAAAATACAATCATTGTCTTTAAAAAAAACAATTAATAAAAAACAACGTTTTTTGTTTCCCCGTTAATTGGTGTATTTGTGTGCTTGTTTGTTTGTTTGCTTTTTTTTGGTTTTTGTTTTTTTTTATTTTAAATTTCAATTTACGTTTCAGATTTCCTTAAATTTTATGAACTATTAAAAAAAACAATGTATTTCCAGTAAATGTTTCATTATTACGTTTTTTTATATATAACCAGTTTGAGGCACACGACTAGAAATCTATATTGCAATTTATTTTTTTAAGCGGAGCATACAATCTAAAAAACATTTTGACTAAATTGATTAACATCTCTACATGGCATAATATAAAGACGTCTTAATGTGAATATATGAGAAGACATCTTAACAATATCTCCTGGGAAGATAACTCAACATCAAACA
>CALYLW010002198.1:170178-214846 GCA_944989445.1 Ampullaceana balthica | reverse complement strand
GTGACATTTTGTCAAGTCTTTAAATAAGTAGTTGACTAATTTTAATTAATTTACTTTAATAATAATTATTAGCCTGATTACTTATTAGTTTAAAAAAAAATTCAAACACAAATTAACTTACCTCAGTTCCTCAGTGTGTTAAAGTTAATGCCAGCCTTTCTTCGGGAGAAATTGATTTCCAAAATTATTGGGGGTTTTTCAATATGTGGACTATTATTCTATTTAATTTTATCAAATGTTTTAGGTCTCATACTGAAAAATTCATTAAAAAAAAACTTTCTTGGACAAAAAACTACTTCGTTGATTCTAGCGCCAGCGGCTTTTTTAGGCTTAGCCTAAATATTTAAATATTAAAGTAATTAAAATTAAAGACTTTAAAAAAAAGATTTATGACTTATGTCACTTATGAAACGATGTTTCAATTTATGAAATTCAACACTCTTACTCTTAACTATCTACAAGATTTAGGTTTAACCACATGTCTCTCTGATCTTTACCCATCAAAATAAAATAATGGGGGGGGGAATATATTTATATGATTTTTATCTATTCTAATTCTATATTCAAATACGAACGTAAAACAGTGGTTGTTAAGCTAAACAAATAAAAACGAAAGTAGGCGATGTCTACATAAACATACAAAATGAATGTTTAAATAGCAAAAAGATAAAGGTTAAAGGTTGTCGTCAAGACAAACAATGAAAATCGCGCGATATCAGCTGAAGTAAACGCTTGCAGTGTAGCCACCCTAAAAATTACATTTCAGATGCGAGTTCGCGCGTATACTAGATTGGCGAATTCGCGTGCAGTGGAGCCACAGCCTAAAACATTGGGCATAAATATGATACATGTCATCCAACAATTCTGAAAAGAATAAACAATTTTCTTCACTGTTGATGATGGTCGTGGGCGGTAACTACTTTATTTAAACTTTTGTTTTCATCGGCAAGGACAGGAACTAAAAATTGTTCTCTAAAAATACTTCTTGTACATGTAACTTCCCAAAAATTTGTGGACTAATTATTATTTTTATAAATAATAAAAAAAATATATTAATAGTATATAATTGTCACCTAACTATGCTAGTAACAAAGTCAATTTTAATTATATTGATTTAGTTTCTACGTTCAATTTATCAATTTTATAAAACATTAGAAATAGAAAAATAGCATAAAATAGATTTTTTAGGGGGTGGGGGAATTAATTGTTAACCGATAGATACGAAAATCATAGCATTTTATTGTCATTATATCCCTATACATAGGGACCGAATTCAAGTGGCTGGCCACGTTCATATAGAAAGACTTTGTCATTAGTAATCATAACCTACAGGAATTAAATAAAGATACATATAAATTAAAGTTAATTATAATTATATCATAGTTTTGTAACTATTGAAAATATGCAATATTTAAAATGAATTTTCTATTTGAATTAATTTTATGCAAACGAAAGTTTAAGTTAATAAAAATATTTTTGGTTAGTAACACCAGCTACTAATAATAATGTTCATGGGAATTGTAAATTAAGTTTCAAAAGAGTTGACAAGAAATTCACAATTCCTATCTTGTCACCTACATTTTATCAAGAAGAACGCAATTGATAAAATATATTAATTCCCGTGTTTTATGGTGCAGCGAATATGCGCAAATACTTAATAATGCACAAAGAGAGTTTGACAATAAAAATGTATTTTAGGATTGAGTGTTCTTTCTCACAGACAAAATCTAGTGCCTATTTGTATACCCATAAAGTGAATTGAGTGTTGAGACCATTCGATAGAACATCGCTGCATTTAACACCGTGAGATGTTCGGATACCAGCATCATCCACACTTACAAAACCAAATTGAATATACGAAGAATGACATTTATCTTATCTATACAGACGCTCCTTCTATGCAGAAGATAATTTTGTCCACAGACCATGGCGGATTAGCTGTTTGCAAGTGATGCAGCGTTCACAGGCCACGGCTATGAGGGTTTCACGCATTACCCAGCCGCTTAACTAGTGTTAGGTACCCATTCGGAGCTGGGTGACTTAGGGACGCCCTAGGACCCGGGAACAAATCCTTGTCTTCACATCAATTCGAACCGGTGACCAACGGTACGCCAGTCGAGCGCACTGCCATTCGCCCACCGCACTTTTCAATTGATGCTAGAATGAATTCGTTTCACTAATCAAGCGTCAGATTCATTTATGTTCACATAATCTAATTTTGAAGAAGAGTGAGACTGTGTTTAATGCTCAGCATTCATTTTTATTCTATTTTTAAACATATCCACCTCTCTGGGTTGCGCATATCTATAGCACTCTTACTTTATTGTTCTAAGATCCTATACAAAACTCTTACTTTATTGTTCTAAGATCCTCTACAGCACTCTTACTTTCTTGTTCTAAGATCCTCTACAGCACTCTTACTTTATTTTTCTAAGATCCTCTACAGCACCCTTACTTTATTGTTCTAAGATCCTCTACAGCACTCTTACTTTATTGTTCTAAGATCCTCTACAGCACTCTTACATTATTGTTCTAAGATCCTCTACAGCACTCTTACTTTATTGTTCTAAGATCCTCTACAGCACTCTTACTTTATTGTTCTAAGATCCTCTACAGCACTCTTACTTTATTGTTCTAAGATCCTCTACAGCACTCTTACTTTATTGTTCTAAGATCCTCTACAGCACTCTTACTTTATTGTTCTAAGATCCTCTACAGCACTCTTACTTTATTGTTCTAAGATCCTCTACAGCACTCTTACTTTATTGTTCTAAGATCCTCTACAGCACTCTTACTTTATTGTTCTAAGATCCTCTACAGCGGTTGCCCCAAATCCCCGGGCCGCGGTCCGGTACCTGCCGTAGGCCAACTGGTATCAGGCCGCCAAAGGAGCATTACATTTTTACATTTTATTTTCAGTGGTGTATTTCTCTAGGGATTGTAAGTCTTTCAATGGGCAAGAGGCAAAAACGTGTAACCCGTTTTGGCGGCTCTTCGTCAAAGTCAAAAGAACATCAATTACACGTCACCGCAGATCGGAACAAACACCTACAAATACAATAAATGTTTGCGCTCTTTTATTATGCACGCACTTTATGGGTCCCCCGTGTTGGCAAGCTATTATACTTCTCTTTTCTCTGTTTTTTTTTCATTTTTTTATCATATTTTTTTTTAATTTTAATTATTTTTGTTTTAAAAATCTTATTGTATTATTTTTTTCTGCGTGTGTGTGTGCGATGTCATAGACACCTCATCAATGACAGGAAGTGTCTTCAGTCCACGCTAGGGTTAATTAATCCTCGTGTTTTACTTGTGTCTATAGCTAAGCTTTTGAATGACCATTAAGTAAGTACAACTTATTTAATTCATGTTTATGCTTTAAATTATAAATAAATGATAAATGTTGCATAAGTTATACTATTTCATGCACACGTGTTCAATTAAAATTTAATTAAATATTTATCCCCTATATCTGAAAGGGCTGTGCTATCACTTACGTTAACATGGTAAAATAAATCCAATGAATGGTCTCTCAGAAGCAGCTATTTCTATGTGATTATACTGATACGGTTAACACGTAATCTTTTATAAAGATGTAATATGATGTACCATTAATTTTATATTTGATTAAACAACAATGTTTAATGGTGATTTGACACTGTTCAAATTTATGTCAAGGTACCTAGTGTGTGTTTCTCTTTTCTCTGGTCAATATTTTCTCATTATTAATAACTCTTAGATGGAGATGATGTCATTGATGTGGCCGAGGTCATAACTCTTAGATGGAGCTGATGTCATTGATGTGGCCAATGTCATAACTCTTAAATGGAGCTGATGTCATTGATGTGGCCGAGGTCATAACTCTTAGGTGGAGCTGATGTCATTGATGTGACCAAGGTCATAACTCTTAGATGGAGCTGATGTCATTGATGTGACCAAGGTCATAACTCTTAGGTGGAGCTAATGTCATTGATGTGACCAAGGTCATAACTCTTAGATGGAGCTGAAGTCATTGATGTTTGACGTGTTTTTAAATCCTTTATATTAACTCGTGGTGTCTGCGGCCGCACGCCCTTGCTTGCTTGTCGCCAAAACAACTTTTGATCGATTTTTATCCCATTTGCTCGTCAGCTAGCGAGCTGAAATTTTGCAGGCAGTTTTGTACCGATAATAAAAACAATGTATCAAAAATTCAGATCGATCGCATGTACCGTAATTAAATTATTGATTTTTTAGATTATTTTATTTATTCCTATGTATCATGCTATTTTTTGAGATAGAGCGTCGCGGTGCGTATTATATTGAACAAACTTTCTGTCGCGCAATAAGGTGCGTATTTTATTGACAACTCTTTTTATAAACATATTCCTGATCAGTGCGCATTATATTAAACATGGTTTACGACACAACTGCAATTTTGTATTTCTGGATGGTCTGGCGCTGAGTATTGTAATGAACATTCTTTTAGTTACGTCTCGTACATAAAGGAGTTATAGTGAAAAACTTGGTTGTTTACGTTTTTTTTTATTTAAGCTTGCACATGCTAAACCACATGCAACACGCAACACATATGTTGTGATGCTTAAAGATATCCACGTTCACTAATATAAAGTTGTGGCACTATCTAACAAGTCTTATATTATAATATAAAGTTTTGGATCTATTGCAACAAGTCTTATATTATAATATAAAGCTGTGGATCTATCTAACAAGTCTACTATTTTAATATAAAGTTGTGGATCTATTTAACAAGTCTTATATTATAATATAAAGTTGTGGATCTATTTAACAAGTCTTATATTATAATATAAAGTTGTGGATCTATTTAACAAGTCTTATATTATAATATAACGTTATGAATCTATTTAACAAGTCTTATATTATAATATAAAGTTGTGGATCTATTTAAAAAGTCTTATGTTATAATATAAAGTTGTGGATCTATTTAACAAGTCTTATATTATAATATAAAGTTGTGGATCTATTAAAAAGTCTTATATTATAATATAAAGTTGTGGATCTATTTAAAAAGTCTTATATTATAATATAAAGTTGTGGATCTATTTATTAAGTCTTATATTATAATATAAAGTTGTGGATCTATCTAACAAGTCTTATATTATAATATAAAGCTGTGGATCTATTTAACAAGTCTTATATTATAATATAAAGTTGTGGATCTATTTAACAAGTCTTATATTATAATATAAAGTTTTAGATCTATTTAACAAGTCTTATATTATAATATAAAGTTGTAGATCTATTTAACAAGTCTTATTTTAGGTTCATGATTTTGACGTTGTGTAGATGGTCGTTGTGCTCCACCTTCGCCCCTTCCTTAATGATGAGATACCGTCTGTTTGTTATTTCAAGATTATACAGAGTCTCCACGTGCTCCCAGTTTAATTTAAAGTTAGAGTTGAGAACCTTCATTAGTAATTCAATTGGTACGTTGAAGGCCCTGGGGCGGGGGCCTGAACAAAAGACGATAATAGTCACTGGTTAATTGTAAGTCCAGGGCTTGACTTTTAAATTAAGTATTGTCAGTGGCAATTTTTTTTAAATGAAGAATAATTTGATTATATAAATTTAGTACGAGTTTATTTTGATTGCTTGAATGTTTAATATTTCACTTGAAGCTTACTTTTAATTTCAATATCTATAGTTGATAAATTCTATCTAATCTTTATTTAAAATATATGGCTCTATGTTTTCAGCTTATTATCGAACCCGTCTTCTGTGAACTCAGCCTCGACACACAATCTCAGGATAAGGGTCATCGTGACCTAGCTGCAAACCTTACAATCTCAGTATAAGGGTCGTGGTACCTATCTGCCAACCTTACAATCTCATTTATAAGGGTCATCGTGACCTAGCTGCCAACCTTACAATCTCAGTATAAGGGTCGTCGTGACCTAGCTGCCAACCTTACAATCTCAGTATAAGGGTCATCGTGACCTAGCTGCAAACTTTTATTGCATGCTTTGTCAACATGCGATCTAAACAAATTATTCTATGTAGTAAATATTGTGTTGCCATAAAGGCTACCATAGAGAATTTCCATATGATCCTCTCACATATAAAACAGTTTCATGTTGACAATGTTAATGTTATTTTTATGATCATAGACTTTATTTTTATATCATAAACAGGTTGAAAATTGAATTGGCAATTTAGTTTTTTTTTATAATGTAGTTCATAAAACAATTTGCAACTAAAAATTTTAAATTTTGAAAAAATGACACAAACGAATAGAAAATTATGCTATCAAGCATTAGTATTATTTTAATTAGTCTTATATCAATATCTATTTATGGCGTCATTCCGTCCTCAATGGGTGGTGTCATTTCTAATGTTCCTTTTTCCTCGCAAAAGAGAACACAAATGAAGGCACTATGGCCTTGACGATGCTTTCAATAAGGTCAACTGTTGCCCAGGCAGCAGGCCCTCTCTCCACCCAGATGGTGATTCGAGGAGATCAGCTAAGGGGATACAACAAAGAGCAATCTGCCTCGCAGGAGTCGCTTGACGGTGACCCATCAAAACGGCCGCGGGAAAAACGGCCCCGAAAAAACGGCCCCGACATAACAGCCCCGGTCAAAACTGCCCCCACAAAACGGCCCCCACAAAACGGCCCCGACAAAACGGCCCCCACAAAACGGCCCCCACAAAACGGCCCCCACAAAACGGCCCCGGACAAAACGGCCCCCAACAAAACGGCCCCGGTCAAAACGGCCCCAGACAAATTGTTAACATTTTTTAACAAATACTTTAAATTTTTTTGTTCATTTAAAGCTTTTGTCAACTTTTTAACCCTTATATAAAGTGGTAAAATTGTAAAATTTTATCTTGTGATGTTATTATATTGTTTCTTGTCAACAAACAGCCGCGATTGGAACCATTTTGGGTAAATGATATTAAATTCACTAATGTGATGTTATTATTATTGTTTATTATTAGCAAAACCTGACACTGAATAGGTGAGTAAAAATACGAATTTAATTTGATTGGACATTTTACATTTATTCCATCTATTAGTCCGGGGCCGTTTTGTCGGTGAACCGTGGCTTGACAGAAGCGCGCATTCGCTATGAGACTTCCTAATTGACTTCATAGCCTGATTTTCTGTCAGGGTTTACTCCCTTAATCTTTTCATAAATGCGTGTGCCTGCCAGACAGCAGAGGTTTGAGATCGGAGTTTCCCTCTCCTAGATGAGCAACCAATCAAGGTTTAAGCGCCCCATCCGACAGAGCTGTGGTTTAAAAGTGCCAACCGCCCGCTTCACCCCTTCTTCGATCAGGTCAAAGATAATTAACCAGACTTTGGACACCAGAGGATATTTTAAAATGCCATCCATCAGGATACTTTGGGTAGGAGTTGGCGATTATTTACTAGCCCCATACCCGACATTTACTAACATTGGAATACATTAACGTTTGAACACCACATGTAGGACCAATTATCTATGACGTCAGTCAATTTAATGATGACAGACCAAATAAATTCATAGAAGAATTGACTTGTGGAATCCTTGCATTTTATAGAATTAATATCCCTAAATTAGGGAACGAAGTAAAGTGGCGTGCCGCTTTATTTTTTATATATTTTTTTTTCTCTTTTTTTTTATTTTTTTTTAAAAAGTTTGAAAGCAACTTTAATAATTCGAAAACTTTACAATCGCTGAAAGGGTTTTTTCATTACCTTCTAATTAAGTCACATTATCTTATCTTCTTATCTATACAGACGCTCCTTCTATGCAGAAGATAGTTGCGTCCACAGACCATGACAGATGATCTGTTGGCAAGTGATGCAGCATTCACAGGCCACGGCTTTGTGGGCTCCACGCATTACCCAGCCGCCTAACTACATGTAGTGTTAGGTACCCATTCGGAGCGGGGTGACTCAGGGACGCCCTAGGCCCCGGGAACAAACCCTTGCCTTCACACGAATTCGAACCCGTGACCATCGGTACGACAGTCCAGTGCGCTGCCACTCGACCACCGCGTCCCCATTGTGAGCATTTCCGTCAGTCAATAGCTTAAACCCAAATGTTCGCTTTATATTGAATAGGTTGGAGGTGACGTGCCACATGTAATTGAGTGCTTATCTGTATTAACGCATTAAAAATATTTTTATAAATATCTTCAGTAATTTTACATACACTAAAACAGCTATTTAATAAATAATATTAGCTACTCAAATAAACATTTGAATGTCGCATAATTTTTAAAATTTGTCTTGAGACTCAAATGTTTAATTTTCATACTATGTAAAAAATAGAGTGCAATTTTAAGTTAAATAAATACAAGTAATATATAGTTTATACTTGTTATTTCCCTTAGAAAGAAATTTTAAACCTTAAAAAAAACGTAATATTGTGAATGTTTATATTTTTAAATCCCTTATATTAACTTCACCGCCGTCTCTCTCTGTCTCTCTCTCATCATCTCATGGGCTCGGCGGGCGGAAAAACAAAAGTCGAAAATGACCCACTTCCAATGATCCGATCGAACTGAAATTTGGCACACGGACCCGTCTTACCTAACAATGCATCGTATCAAAATTTCAGATCGATCGAACGTACCGTAATTAAATTAATGCATTTTTAGTTTATCCTTATATGAGGTATGTAATTTAAATTCACGATTTGTTATTGCCACGTGAAAGTTTGAGCATTGAGGCGACCCAACGAAACGACGGTGCGCTTTTGTTTACATTTTACGTGTCACTCTGAGCTCGGTCAAGCGAATCGGTGACCAGACTTTTCCCCTCTCCCCCTCCCACCCACCCCTCCCCCCTAGGGTTATGAAGCAAACTTGTGTTAAGACAGATTCAGTCTGTAAATGTTTGAAAATAATCAATACTGTTAGTTATGTCTCATATATAAGGGATTTATAGTCAAAAACTTTGTTTTTACGGGTTTGTTTTATTAAATCCCTTATATTAACTTCACCGCCGTCTCATGGGCGGGCGGAAAAACAGAAGTCAAAAATGACCCACTTCCAATGATCCGATCGAACTGAAATTTGGCACACGGACTCGTCTTACCTAACAATGCATCGTATCAAAATTTCAGATCGATCGAACGTACCGTAATTAAATTAATGCATTTTTAGTGTATCCTTATATGAGGTATGTAATTTAAATTCACGATTTGTTATTGTTTTTTTGCCACGTGAAAGTTTGAGCATTTAGGCGACCCAACGAAATGACGGTGCGCTTTTGTTTACATTTTACGTGTCACTCTGAGCTCGGTCAAGCGAATCGGTGACCAGACTTTTCCCCTCTCCCCCTCCCACCCACCCCTACCCCCTAGGGTTATGAAGCAAACTTGTGTTAAGACAGATTCAGTCTGTAAATGTTTGAAAATAATCAATACTGTTAGTTATGTCTCATATATAAGGGATTTATAGTCAAAAACTTTGTTTTTACGGGTTTGTTTTATTAAATCCCTTATATTAACTTCACCGCCGTCGTCTCATGGGCGGGCGGAAAAACAGAAGTCAAAAATGACCCACTTTCAATGATCCGATCGAACTGAAATTTGGCACACGGACCCGTCTTACCTAACAATGCATCGTATCAAAATTTCAGATCGATCGAACGTACCGTAATTAAATTAATGCATTTTTAGTTTATCCTTATATGAGGTATGTAATTTAAATCACGATTTGTTATTGTTTTTTTGCCTCGTGAAAGTTTGAGCATTGAGGCGACCCAACGAAATGACGGTGCGCTTTTGTTTACATTTTACGTGTCACTCTGAGCTCGGTCAAGCGAATCGGTGACCAGACTTTTCCCCTCTCCCCCTCCCACCCACCCCTACCCCCCTAGGGTTATGAAGCAAACTTGTGTTAAGACAGATTCAGTCTGTAAATGTTTGAAAATAATCAATACTGTTAGTTATGTCTCATATATAAGGGATTTATAGTCAAAAACTTTGTTTTTACGGGTTTGTTTTATTAAATCCCTTATATTAACTTCACCGCCGTCTCATGGGCGGGCGGAAAAACAGAAGTCAAAAATGACCCACTTTCAATGATCCGATCGAACTGAAATTTGGCACACGGACCCGTCTTACCTAACAATGCATCGTATCAAAATTTCAGATCGATCAAACGTACCGTAATTAAATTAATGCATTTTTAGTTTATCCTTATATGAGGTATGTAATTTAAATTCACGATTTGTTATTGTTTTTTTGCCTCGTGAAAGTTTGAGCATTGGGGCGACCCAACGAAATGACGGTGCGCTTTTGTTTACATTTTACGTGTCACTCTGAGCTCGGTCAAGCGAATCGGTGACCAGACTTTTCCCCTCTCCCCCCACCCACCCCTCCCCCCCCCACCACTCCCCCCTTCCACTAGGGTTATGATGCAAAGTTGAGTTAAGACAGATTCAGTCTGTAAATGTTTGAAAATAATCAATACTGTTAGTTATGTCTCATATATAAGGGATTTATAGTCAAAAACTTTGTTTTTACGGGTTTGTTTTATTATAATTATAATTATCTCAGTATTATTGTATAACATATTTAAAGTAGTGTATTAACCGTCAAAAAAGACGGAGTTTTCAAAATATATATCTCAGCTAAAATCTATTAATTTTGAAAACAAATACACAGAATTTTTTTAAAAAATAATTGAATACAAAGGTTTCAATTATTTTATTTATTTTTATTTTATTCATTTATTTCCATATTGAACTATTTTATGCGGACGTTCGAAAAGAGTTATGTTTGGTGCAATTTTTTTTGTCAAGGGTTTTTTTTTAATCGGTGCGCTACTTTCTAAAATTAGTAGCGTTACGAACAGACGGACCTACGGGATATACATAGCAAATTATTGAGAGTTTGATAATTTTTAATAAAATGAAAATGTAATTGAGCCTTTTGCATAACAATTTTATTTTTAGAAATTAATTTTTCACACATAAGCATTCGTTTAGTGAGGTTTACAAAATTTAAGTATTTATAGTACGGCTTGTATAGATTTTAAAAAAAAAGTTCAATTAATTGGGAAAAATTTGGTCGATTATTTGATTAATTTCCATAAATGTTATTTGTATAACGCATATAAAGATCGCGTTTAGTCACGATTCATGATTTCGCAAAATCGGTTAAGTCAAGGTTATTCAATGACTTACAAATTTTGAGACGTAACACAGCTAATTCCTTCTGTTTTGCAAGAAATAGGAAATAAAAACCTTTTTTGTTTACGTATGCACTTCTGAATAAATATTTAAGAATTTAGGTTTTAGGTAAGCTGAGATCAAAGATTGACCGCCACCGAGCGCGGAGCTGAGCACGGCCTTTAGATCTAAGGCGGTTAGAGTGGGGGTGTGTGGGGGTGGGGTGGGGTGGTGGGGTGGGGTGGGGGTGGGGTGTGGGGGTGGGGTGGGGTGGGGTGGGTGGGGTGGGGGGGTCTTGAGATCAAAGATAGGGATATGAAACGGAAGCTGACTTCTGACCATGACTGGGAGTCCGTGGGACTGGAGATGCGAAATGTGACGTCCTGACACAAAATGTTATCTCACTTGAATTTGGAAATCAAGGAGGTAGCCGAACGAGGAAGACCGGAAGTGTGAAATGGTCCTGGGTAGATAGGATGATCAGAGGTGCAGGTGGTCTGGGTAGGGGTGGGTAAGTGGTGGGTGTCTCTCCAGAGACGGTTAGGTCAAACCGGCCCCACCCCCCGTCTTAATCTAGGTAGGGCGGGACTTGATGAGTGATGGACTGGCGACAAATGAACTGTGACGGAAGTTGTTTGGAAATAGGCGTGGCCTCAGGACTGAAGAGTCAGTTATAGGACGGGACCAACTCCGTCTAATAACGGCAGTTTGAATATCTGCTGTAGTGACGACAGTTTGAATACCTGCTATAATAACGGCACTTGGAATACCTGCTGTAATAACGACAGTTTGAATACCTGCTGTAATAATGGCACTTGGAATACCTGCTGTAATAACGACAGTTTAACACCTACTGTAATAACCGCAATTGGAATACTTGCTGTAATAACGACAGTTTGAATACCTGCTGTAATAACGACAGTTTGAATACCTGCTGTAATAACGGCAGTTGGAAAACCTGCTGTAATGACGGCAGTTGGAATACCTGCTGTAATAACGACAGTTGGAATACCTGCTGTAATAACGACAGTTTGTATACCTGTTGTAATAACGACAGTTTGAATACCAGCTGTAATGACGACAGTTTAAATAACTGCTGTAATAACGACAGTTTGAATACCTGCTGTAATAAAGACAGTTTGAATACCTGCTGTAATAACGGCAGATTGAATACCTGCTGTAATAACAACAGTTTGAATACCTGCTTTTGAAGTAGGTGATTTTTTTTTGGGGGGGGAGTGCTCCGATCTTATTTAAATAATTAAACTCACGTGTTTACGACTCAACTTGATCCGAAAATAACAAGGAGAAGTACAACATAATAATGGTGGGCATATAGGTGGTGGGTAATATGTGAAAATGGTGGGCTTATGGGAGGTGGGTAATATCTAAAAATAGTGGGCTTATAGATGGTGGGTAATATCTGAAAATTGTGGGCTTGTAGGTGGTGGGTAATATCTGAAATTGGTAAGCTTATAGGTGGTGGGTAATATGTGAAAATGGTGGGCTTGTAGGTGGTGGGTAATATCTGAAAATGATGGGCTTATAGGTGGTGGGTAAAATTTGAAAATGATGGGCTTATAGTTGGTGGGTAATATCTGAAAATGATGGGCTTATAGGTGGTGGGTAATATCTGAAAATGATGGGCTTATAGGTGCTGGGTAATATCTGAAAATGGTGGGCTTATTGGTGGTGGGTAATATGTGACTATGGTGGGCTTATGGGAGGTGGGTAATATCTAAAAATGGTGGGCTTATTGGTGGTGGGTAATATGTGACTATGGTGGGCTTATGGGAGGTGGGTAATATCTAAAAATGGTGGGCTTATAGGTGGTGGGTAATATGTTAATATGGTGGGCTTATGGGAGGTGGGTAATATCTAAAATGGTGGGCTTATAGGTGGTGGGTAATATCTGAAAATGGTGGGCTTATAGGTGGTGGGTAATATCTGAAAATGATGGGCTTATAGGTGGTGGGTAATATCTGAAAATGTGGGCTTATAGGAGGTGGGTAATATCTGAAAATGGTGGGCTTATAGGTGGTGGGTAATATCTGAAAATGGTGGGCTTATAGGAGGTGGGTAATATCTGAAAATGGTGGGCTTATAGGTGGTGGGTAATATCTGAAAATGGTGGGCTTATAGGTGGTGGGTAATATCTGAAAATGGTGGGCTTATAGGTGGTGGGTAATATGTGAAAATGATGGGCTTATAGGTGGTGGGTAATATCTGAAAATGATGGGCTTATAGGTGGTGGGTAATATCTGAAAATGATGGGCTTATAGGTGGTGGGTAATATTTGAAAATGATGGGCTTATAGGTGGTGGGTAATATCTGAAAATGATGGGCTTATAGGTGGTGGGTAATATCTGAAAATGATAGGGCTTATAGGTGGTGGGTAATATCTGAAAATGATGGGCTTATAGGTGGTGGGTAATATCTGAAAATGATGGGCTTATAGGTGGTGGGTAATATCTGAAAATGATGGGCTTATAGGTGGTGGGTAATATCTGAAAATGATGGGCTTATAGGTGGTGGGTAATATCTGAAAATGATGGGCTTATAGGTGGTGGGTAATATTTGAAAATGATGGGCTTATAGTTGGTGGGTAATATCTGAAAATGATGGGCTTATAGGTGGTGGATAATATCTGAAAATGATGGGCTTATAGGTGGGTAATATTTGAAAATGATGGGCTTATAGTTGGTGGGTAATTTTTGAAAATGATGGGCTTATAGGTGGTGGGTAATATCTGAAAATGATGGGCTTATAGGAGGTGGGTAATATGTGAATATGGTGGGCTTATAGGTGGTGGGTAATATGTGAATATGGTGGGCTTATGGGAGGTGGGTAATATGTGAAAATGATGGGCTTATAGGTGGTGGGTAATATCTGAAAATGGTGGGCTTATAGGTGGTGGGTAATATGTGAATATGGTGGGCTTATGGGAGGTGGGTAATATCTAAAATGGTGGGCTTATAGGTGGTGGGTAATATCTGAAAATGATGGGCTTATAGGTGGTGGGATAATATCTGAAAATGATGGGCTTATAGGTGCTGGGTAATATGTGAATATGGTGGGCTTATGGGAGAAGGATAATATCTAAAATGGTGGGCTTATAGGTGGTGGGTAATATCTGAAAATGATTGGCTTATAGGTGCTGGGTAATATCTGAAAATGGTGGGCTTATAGGTGGTGGGTAATATGTGAATACGGTGGGCTTATAGGGAGGTGGGTAATATCTAAAAATGGTGGGCTTATAGGTGGTGGGTAATATCTGAAAATAGTGGGCTTATATGGAATGGGTAATATCTGAAAATGGTAAGCTTATAGGTGGTGGGTAATATGTAAAAAGGTGGGCTTGTAGGTGGTGGGTAATATCTGAAAACGATGGGCTTATAGGTGGTGGGTAATATCTGAAAACGATGGGCTTATAGGTGGTGGGTAATATCTGAAAACGATGGGCTTATAGGTGGTGGGTAATATCTGAAAATGATGGGCTTATAGGTGGTGGGTAATATCTTAAAATGATAGGCTTATAGGTGCTGGGTAATATCTGAAAATGATGGGCTTATAGATGGTGGGTAATATCTTAAAATGATAGGTTTATAGGTGCTGGGTAATAACTTAAAATGATGGGCTTATAGGTGGTGGGTAATATCTTAAAATGATAGGCTTATAGGTGCTGGGTAATATCTTAAAATGGTGGGCTTATAGGAGGTGGGTAATCTCTGAAAATGGTGGGCTTATAGGTGGTGGGTAATATGTGAATATGGTGGGCTTATGGGAGGTGAATAATATCTAAGAATGGTGGGCTTATAGGTGGTGGGTAATATCTGAAAATGGTAAGCTTATAGGTGGTGGATAATATCTGAAAATAGTGGGCCTATAGGTGGTGGGTAATATCTGAAAATGCTTATCCAACTAATTGGCCCTGTCACTAATTTGTCCAAAAGTCACCTGTCAATGCTTAAAATGATTCTTTTTTTTCATTGTTTTACAAAATTTGCGGCGCTGTAATAATTCTAAACTAATTAGCAGAGTCACTCAGATATTTGCACAGTAGAAAAGGAACAATGTTCACATGTCATGTGTTCAATTTTCTATAGGTTCAGTTGTCTATAGGTTCAGTTGTCTATAGGTTCAGTTGTCTATAGTCTATAGGTTCAGTTGTCTATAGGTTCAGTTGTCTATAGGTTCAGTTGTCTATAGGTTCAGTTGTCTATAGGTTCAGTTGTCTATAGGTTCAGTTGTCTATAGGTTCAGTTGTCTATAGGTTCAGTTGTCTATAGGTTCAGTTGTCTAGAGGTTCAGTTGTCTATAGGTTCAGTTGTCTATAGGTTCAGTTGTCTAGTGTTCAGTTGTCTATAGTCTATAGGTTCAGTTGTCTATAGGTTCAGTTGCCTATAGGTTCAGTTGCCTAGAGGTTCAGTTGTCTATAGGTTCAGTTGTCTATAGGTTCAGTTGTCTATAGGTTCAGTTGCCTGTAGGTTCAGTTGTCTGTGTAGTCAATTTGTCAGTTTGTTCACTTGTCTGGTCACCCAACAAATGATATGATTAGAGCTTCGTCATTACACTAAGATTTATAATTATCTTTTATAGTTTAGATTTTTTTAAAATTACAATAAAATTTACAATATGTATCCATTTAGTGTGAGTTCAATGAACTTTCTTTTTAAGAGAAGAGATAGGAATATACTGAAGAAAAATAAGAATAAGAATAAGACTGAGTAAACTATAATAAGAATAAGACTGAGTAAACTACAATAAGAATAAGACTGAGTAAACTACAATAAGAATAAGACTGAGTAAACTACAATAAGAATAAGACTGAGTAAACTACAATAAGAATAATACTGAGTAAACTACAATAAGAATAAGACTGAGTAAACTACAATAAGAATAAGACTGAGTAAACTACAATAAGAATAAGACTGAGTAAACTACAATAAGAATAAGACTGAGTAAACTACAATAAGAATAAGACTGAGTAAACTACAATAAGAATAATACTGAGTAAACTACAATAAGAATAAGACTGAGTAAACTACAATAAGAATAAGACTGAGTAAACTATAATAAAAATAAGACTGAGTAAACTACAATAAGAATAAGACTGAGTAAACTACAATAAGAATAAGACTGAGTAAACTACAATAAGAATAAGACTGAGTAAACTACAATAAGAATAAGACTGAGTAAACTACAATAAGAATAAGACTGAGTAAACTACAATAAGAATAAGACTGAGTAAACTACAATAAGAATAAGACTGAGTAAACTACAATAAGAATAAGACTGAGTAAACTACAATAAGAATAAGACTGAGTAAACTATAATAAGAATAAGACTGAGTAAACTACAATAAGAATAAGACTGAGTAAACTACAATAAGAATAAGACTGAGTAAACTACAATAAGAATAAGACTGAGTAAACTACAATAAGAATAAGACTGAGTAAACTACAATAAGAATAAGACTGAGTAAACTACAATAAGAATAAGACTGAGTAAACTACAATAAGAATAAGACTGAGTAAACTACAATAAGAATAAGACTGAGTAAACTACAATAAGAATAAGACTGAGTAAACTACAATAAGAATAAGACTGAGTAAACTACAATAAGAATAAGACTGTGTAAACTACAATAAGAATAAGACTGAGTAAACTACAATAAGAATAAGACTGAGTAAACTACAATAAGAATAAGACTGAGTAAACTACAATAAGAATAAGACTGAGTAAACTACAATAAGAATAAGACTGAGTAAACTACAATAAGAATAAGACTGAGTAAACTACAATAAGAATAAGACTGAGTAAACTACAATAAGAATAAGACTGAGTAAACTACAATAAGAATAAGACTGAGTAAACTACAATAAGAATAAGACTGAGTAAACTACAATAAGAATAAGACTGAGTAAACTACAATAAGAATAAGACTGAGTAAACTACAATAAGAATAAGACTGAGTAAACTACAATAAGAATAAGACTGAGTAAACTACAATAAGAATAAGACTGAGTAAACTACAATAAGAATAAAACTGAGTAAACTACAATAAGAATAAGACTGAGTAAACTACAATCAGAATAAGACTGAGTAAACTACAATAAGAATAAGACTGAGTAAACTACAATAAGAATAAGACTGTGTAAACTATAATAAGAATAAGACTGAGTAAACTATAATAAGAATAAGACTGAGTAAACTACAATAAGAATAAGACTGAGTAAACTACAATATGAATAAGACTGAGTAAACTACAATAAGAATAAGACTGAGTAAACTACAATAAGAATAAGACTGAGTAAACTACAATACGAATAAGACTGAGTAAACTACAATAAGAATAAGATTGAGTAAACTATAATAAGAATAAGACTGAGTAAACTATAATAAGAATAAGACTGAGTAAACTACAATAAGAATAAGACTGAGTAAACTACAATAAGAATAAGACTGAGTAAACTACAATAAGAATAAGACTGAGTAAACTATAATAAGAATAAGACTGAGTAAACTACAATAAGAATAAGACTGAGTAAACTATAATAAGAATACGACTGAGTAAACTATAATAAGAATAAGACTGAGTAAACTACAATAAGAATAAGACTGAGTAAACTATAATAAGAATAAGACTGAGTAAACTACAATAAGAATAAGACCGAGTAAACTATAATAAGAATAAGACTGAGTAAACTATAATAAGAATAAGACTGAGTAAACTACAATAAGAATAAGACTGAGTAAACTATAATAAGAATAAGACTGAGTAAACTACAATAAGAATAAGACTGAGTAAACTACAATAAGAATAAGACTGAGTAAACTACAATAAGAATAAGACCGAGTAAACTACAATAAGAATAAGACTGAGTAAACTATAATAAGAATAAGACTGAGTAAACTACAATAAGAATAAGACTGAGTAAACTATGATAAGAATAAGACTGAGTAAACTATAATAAGAATAAGACTGAGTAAACTACAATAAGAATAAGACCGAGTAAACTATAATAAGAATAAGACTGAGTAAACTACAAAAAGAATAAGACTGAGTAAACTACAATAAGAATAAGACTGAGTAAACTACAATAAGAATAAGACCGAGTAAACTATAATAAGAATAAGACTGAGTAAACTACAATAAGAATAAGACTGTGTAAACTACAATAAGAATAAGACTGAGTAAACTACAATAAGAATAAGACTGAGTAAACTACAATAAGAATAAGACTGAGTAAACTACAATAAGAATAAGACTGAGTAAACTACAATAAGAATAAGACTGAGTAAACTAAAATAAGAATAAGACTGAGTAAACTATAATAAGAATAAGACTGAGTAAACTACAATAAGAATAAGACTGAGTAAACTACAATAAGAATAAGACTGAGTAAACTACAATAAGAATAAGACTGAGTAAACTACAATAAGAATAAGACTGAGTAAACTACAATAAGAATAAGACCGAGTAAAATATAATAATAATAAGACTGAGTAAACTACAATAAGAATAAGACTGAGTAAACTACAATAAGAATAAGACTGAGTAAACTACAATAAGAATAAGACTGAGTAAACTATAATAAGAATAAGACTGAGTAAACTACAATAAGAATAAGACTGAGTAAACTATAATAAGAATACGACTGAGTAAACTACAATAAGAATAAGACTGAGTAAACTACAATAAGAATAAGACTGAGTAAACTACAATAAGAATAAGACTGAGTAAACTACAATAAGAATAAGACTGAGTAAACTACAATAAGAATAAGACTGAGTAAACTATAATAAGAATAAGACTGAGTAAACTACAATAAGAGTAAGACTGAGTAAACTACAATAAGAATAAGACTGAGTAAACTACAATAAGAATAAGACTGAGTAAACTACAATAAGAATAAGACTGAGTAAACTACAATAAGATTAAGACTGAGTAAACTACAATAAGAATAAGACTGTGTAAACTACAATAAGAATAAGACTGAGTAAACTACAATAAGAATAAGACTGAGTAAACTACAATTAGAATAAGACTGAGTAAACTACAATAAGAATAAGACTGTGTAAACTACAATAAGAATAAGACTGTGTAAACTACAATAAGAATAAGACTGAGTAAACTACAATAAGAATAAGACTGAGTAAACTATAATAAGAATAAGACTGAGTAAACTACAATAAGAATAAGACTGTGTAAACTACAATAAGAATAAGACTGAGTAAACTACAATAAGAATAAGACTGTGTAAACTACAATAAGAATAAGACTGTGGAAACTACTATAAGAATAAGACTGAGTAAACTACAATAAGAATAAGACTGAGTAAACTATAATAAGAATAAGACTGAGTAAACTACAATAAGAATAAGACTGTGTAAACTACAATAAGAATAAGACTGAGTAAACTACAATAAGAATAAGACTGAGTAAACTATAATAAGAATAAGACTGAGTAAACTACAATAAGAATAAGAATGAGTAAACTACAATAAGAATAAGAATGAGTAAACTACAATAAGAATAAGACTGAGTAAACTACAATAAGAATAAGACTGTGTAAACTACAATAAGAATAAGAATGAGTTAACTACAATAAGAATAAGAATGAGTAAACTACAATAAGAATAAGACTGAGTAAACTACAATAAGAATAAGCCTGAGTAAACTACAATAAGAATAAGACTGAGTAAACTACAATAAGAATAAGACTGAGTAAACTACAATAAGAATTAGACTGAGTAAACTACAATAAGAATAAGACTGAGTAAACTACAATAAGAATAAGACTGAGTAAACTACAATAAGAATAAGACTGAGTAAACTGCAATAAGAATAAGAATGAGTAAACTATAATAAGAATAAGACTGAGTAAACTACAATAAGAATAAGACTGAGTAAACTATATTAAGAATAAGACTGAGTAAACTATAATAAGAATAAGACTGAGTAAACTACAATGAGAATAAGCCTGAGTAAACTACAATAAGAATAAGACTGAGTAAACTACAACAAGAATAAGACTTAGTAAACTACAATAAGAATAAGACTGAGTAAACTACAATAAGAATAAGAATGAGTAAACTACAATAAGAATAAGAATGAGTAAACTACAATAAGAATAAGACTGAGTAAACTACAATAAGAATAAGACTGAGTAAACTACAATAAGAATAAGACTGTGTAAACTACAATAAGAATAAGAATGAGTAAACTACAATAAGAATAAGACTGAGTAAACTATAATAAGAATAAGACTGAGTAAACTACAATAAGAATAAGACTGAGTAAACTATAATAAGAATACGACTGAGTAAACTATAATAAGAATAAGACTGAGTAAACTACAATAAGAATAAGACTGAGTAAACTATAATAAGAATAAGACTGAGTAAACTACAATAAGAATAAGACCGAGTAAACTATAATAAGAATAAGACTGAGTAAACTATAATAAGAATAAGACTGAGTAAACTACAATAAGAATAAGACTGAGTAAACTATAATAAGAATAAGACTGAGTAAACTACAATAAGAATAAGACTGAGTAAACTACAATAAGAATAAGTCTGAGTAAACTACATAAAGAATAAGACCGAGTAAACTATAATAAGAATAAGACTGAGTAAACTATAATAAGAATAAGACTGATTAAACTATAATAAGAATAAGACTGAGTAAACTATAATAAGAATAAGACTGAGTAAACTACAATAAGAATAAGACCGAGTAAACTATAATAAGAATAAGACTGAGTAAACTACAATAAGAATAAGACTGAGTAAACTACAATAAGAATAAGACTGAGTAAACTACAATAAGAATAAGACCGAGTAAACTATAATAAGAATAAGACTGAGTAAACTACAATAAGAATAAGACTGTGTAAACTACAATAAGAATAAGACTGAGTAAACTACAATAAGAATAAGACTGAGTAAACTACAATAAGAATAAGACTGAGTAAACTACAATAAGAATAAGACTGAGTAAACTACAATACGAATAAGACTGTGTAAACTATATAAGAATAAGACTGAGTAAACTACAATAAGAATAAGACTGAGTAAACTACAATAAGAATAAGACTGAGTAAACTACAATAAGAATAAGACTGAGTAAACTACAATAAGAATAAGACTGAGTAAACTACAATAAGAATAAGACCGAGTAAACTATAATAAGAATAAGACTGAGTAAACTACAATAAGAATAAGACTGAGTAAACTACAATAAGAATAAGACTGAGTAAACTACAATAAGAATAAGACTGAGTAAACTATAATAAGAATAAGACTGAGTAAACTACAATAAGAATAAGACTGAGTAAACTACATAAGAATAAGACTGAGTAAACTATAATAAGAATAAGACTGAGTAAACTACAATAAGAATAAGACTGAGTAAACTACAATAAGAATAAGACTGAGTAAACTATAATAAGAATAAGACTGAGTAAACTACAATAAGAATAAGACTGAGTAAACTACAATAAGAATAAGACTGAGTAAACTACAATAAGAATAAGACTGAGTAAACTACAATAAGAATAAGACTGAGTAAACTATAATAAGAATAAGACTGAGTAAACTACAATAAGAATAAGACTGAGTAAACTATAATAAGAATACGACTGAGTAAACTACAATAAGAATAAGACTGAGTAAACTACAATAAGAATAAGACTGAGTAAACTACAATAAGAATAAGACTGAGTAAACTACAATAAGAATAATACTGAGTAAACTACAATAAGAATAAGACTGAGTAAACTACAATAAGAATAAGACTGAGTAAACTACAATAAGAATAAGACTGAGTAAACTACAATAAGAATAAGACTGAGTAAACTATAATAAGAATAAGACTGGGTAAACTACAATAAGAATAAGACTGAGTAAACTACAATAAGAATAAGACTGAGTAAACTATAATAAGAATAAGACTGAGTAAACTACAATAAGAATAAGACTGAGTAAACTACAATAAGAATAAGACTGAGTAAACTACAATAAGAATAAGACTGAGTAAACTACAATACGAATAAGACTGTGTAAACTATAATAAGAATAAGACTGAGTAAACTACAATAAGAATAAGACTGAGTAAACTACAATAAGAATAAGACTGAGTAAACTACAATAAGAATAAGACTGAGTAAACTACAATAAGAATAAGACTGAGTAAACTACAATAAGAATAAGACCGAGTAAACTATAATAAGAATAAGACTGAGTAAACTACAATAAGAATAAGACTGAGTAAACTACAATAAGAATAAGACTGAGTAAACTACAATAAGAATAAGACTGAGTAAACTATAATAAGAATAAGACTGAGTAAACTACAATAAGAATAAGACTGAGTAAACTACAATAAGAATAAGACTGAGTAAACTATAATAAGAATAAGACTGAGTAAACTACAATAAGAATAAGACTGAGTAAACTACAATAAGAATAAGACTGAGTAAACTATAATAAGAATAAGACTGAGTAAACTACAATAAGAATAAGACTGAGTAAACTACAATAAGAATAAGACTGAGTAAACTACAATAAGAATAAGACTGAGTAAACTACAATAAGAATAAGACTGAGTAAACTATAATAAGAATAAGACTGAGTAAACTACAATAAGAATAAGACTGAGTAAACTATAATAAGAATACGACTGAGTAAACTACAATAAGAATAAGACTGAGTAAACTACAATAAGAATAAGACTGAGTAAACTACAATAAGAATAAGACTGAGTAAACTACAATAAGAATAATACTGAGTAAACTACAATAAGAATAAGACTGAGTAAACTACAATAAGAATAAGACTGAGTAAACTACAATAAGAATAAGACTGAGTAAACTACAATAAGAATAAGACTGAGTAAACTATAATAAGAATAAGACTGGGTAAACTACAATAAGAATAAGACTGAGTAAACTACAATAAGAATAAGACTGAGTAAACTATAATAAGAATAAGACTGAGTAAACTACAATAAAAATAAGACTGAGTAAACTACAATAAGAATAAGACTGAGTAAACTACAATAAGAATAAGACTGAGTAAACTACAATAAGAATAAGACTGAGTAAACTACTATAAGAATAAGACTGAGTAAACTACAATAAGAATAAGACTGAGAAAAAATTACAATAAGAATAAGACTGAGTAAACTATAATAAGAATAAGACTGAGTAAACTATAATAAGAATAAGACTGAGTAAACTACAATAAGAATAAGACTGAGTAAACTACAATAAGAATAAGACTGAGTAAACTACAATAAGAATAAGACTGAGTAAACTACAATAAGAATAAGACTGAGTAATCTACAATAAGAATAAGACTGAGTAAACTACAATAAGAATAAGACCGAGTAAACTACAATAAGAATAAGACTGTGTAAACTACAATAAGAATAAGACTGAGTAAACTACAATAAGAATAAGACTGAGTAAACTACAATTAGAATAAGACTGAGTAAACTACAATAAGAATAAGACTGTGTAAACTACAATAAGAATAAGACTGTGTAAACTACAATAAGAATAAGACTGAGTAAACTACAATAAGAATAAGACTGAGTAAACTATAATAAGAATAAGACTGAGTAAACTACAATAAGAATAAGACTGTGTAAACTACAATAAGAATAAGACTGAGTAAACTACAATAAGAATAAGACTGTGTAAACTACAATAAGAATAAGACTGTGTAAACTACAATAAGAATAAGACTGAGTAAACTACAATAAGAATAAGACTGAGTAAACTATAATAAGAATAAGACTGAGTAAACTACAATAAGAATAAGACTGTGTAAACTACAATAAGAATAAGACTGAGTAAACTACAATAAGAATAAGACTGAGTAAACTATAATAAGAATAAGACTGAGTAAACTACAATAAGAATAAGACTGAGTAAACTACAATAAGAATAAGAATGAGTAAACTACAATAAGAATAAGACTGAGTAAACTACAATAAGAATAAGACTGTGTAAACTACAATAAGAATAAGAATGAGTTAACTACAATAAGAATAAGAATGAGTAAACTACAATAAGAATAAGACTGAGTAAACTAAGACTGAGTGCTCTGTTTGCATTTGAGTAACTACACTCTGTTGTTTACGACTCAAACTGCACCATTGGTCTGATCGACTTTGCCTGGACATGTTAGCGAATACCCCCCCTGGCAGTCGTATTGTCAGCCACTCCTGGTACCACTTGTTCCTGAACTTGTCCATCAGCCAGGTCTTTTACCCGAGATAAGGGACTTTAATTATTTTTTTTACTGTATTGTATTGTAAATCTTTATTTTGATAAATAAATCAAGTTAAATATTGCATTTAACTAGCCTAGAAATTATTGTTTTTAACGATTTTTTGGGTTATGTCCATAGATATCTCAATACAGTATGTAATTATTCAAAGTCAGTATCAAGGGATATAATTCCTTTAAAATTTGTTAAATATATTTGTGTATCCAAATCTTGAAAAAGTACAGTATATAGAAATTATGTTATTGTAATACTAATTATTTTATATTTGTTTTAAAAACTGTTCAAAATAATGGAAATCAATATAATAATTTTAGTTTAATTCTCTTCTAATTTAAAATAACTGCCAACAATGGATTATGCCCTAATTTTTATGTGAATTAATGTGCCGGCATCCCCCCCTTAGGTAGTATTTTTTATCACGAAGTGGCTTCCACTTTATTCGTTCTTATACAAACAACAGAACAGTCAGATAATAGAACAAGCTAAATCAGAGTGGGCAGACATTTTCTACGGAGGACCGCTTTCAAAACTTTATTGTTATAGGATGACGGCAAATATTTTGTCTACTTCAATTACAATTTAATACGCATAAAGTATGAATTAATAATCATAATCATGTACATTTCACACTCTATTACACATGTAAATTTAATGTTAAAATACGAGCTGAAACAGTTTCAAATTTGTTAATAAGATTTTACAATTCATTATTATTTAAACAAAAGTTTATTGTTACCTGTCATAACAACTATGAAGGAGTAGGATCATCCTATAAAATACTCCTATATAATGAAAGGCTATGTTCCGTGCGGTCATCGATAGCGATTGGTCCCTCAAACACATATGACTCCTACAGCCAATCATATTAAACACGTTTACGCGGACGTTCAAAACGAGTTATTTTTGGTGCAGTATTTCTTCCAAGACTCTATTTTGAGTTACGTGCGTTGGGATTTATAGTCAAAAACTCTGTTTTTACGAGCTATTTATTTTAACTATAACGAATAGTATATTAGACGTGATGCACATGTATGCCGGTCGAGACCCCTGTTGGAGGGGAGTTAGTTCTAGCCGCCTTTGTTTACCTAAAAAGAGTCAGGAACCCTTTCAGGGTGGACTCATGTACAACCTTGGCCCCTAGAACAAAACCCTGTCTTCATGGAGATAACGTCAGCCCTAACTAGTGTCGTATCTGGGTTGACTCAAGGACCACCTTGGCCCCTAGAACAAAACCCTGTCTTCATGGAGATAACGGCAGCCCTAACTAGTGTCGTATCTGGGTTGACTTAGGGACCACCTTGGCCCCTAGAATAAAACCTTACCTTCATGGAGATATCGTAGGCCGAGAACACATGCCACTCGACCGCCATTCTCCAATGATGGTTCACTTGAGGTTATAATACCATTTAAATAGTGTTGTTTTGTTTTGTCTTCAAGAGGAATCAGTTCATAAACAGTACATGGGTTATAATCCATGACGTCATCTGTATTGACACGGTGGAACTACATCACCCCAAAGACATTATCAACTAAAACATTTAGATTCGTGCTCGACAGTAAAGACAAAGAATCGCTTTCCTCCCTTAGGTCAAGGCCAATAAGTGTTGGCTGAAGAGAGTTGTCTCTTCTTCTACACGCGTTGTTCTTAGAAAATAAAAGTGTAACGTATTCCTAAATTAAGAAATACAGGATATAGATGAAAATTAAAAATTAGAATTAAGTTAATAAAGTTAAGAAGATTATGTACAGGAAAATCTTACTTTTAGGTACAAAGTAATCTAGGGGAAGAGTTCACTAGAATATACTTGACTCAAGCAAATCTTGCAGTGTAATAATTATTTAGTTCATAAACTAGAAAAAACAAGTCTTTTAAATGCATATCTATGACAATTTAAAAACACAAAAAAGATAACATTCTGCCTATAATTTCGACCATCTTTATTATCTTCTTTAATTCTCGTTCACACACCTTGATAACAGTCAAAGTCCATGACTGGTCCAGACTCACCACATATAACAAAATGTGTCACTTATACAAGAGATGATTTGCCTTTGATAAATTGTTTAGCTGGGACTTTGCTCGTGAATGGAATCATCTGCTCATACAACTGAATTAAATTCCTCTCTGTGCAGCTGTAAGCAACGTGTCCTTATTGCCTTGATGATGGGTACAATTTTCAGAAACTCATGTATCCGCTGGTTTAGCTGAGTTCTTTCTGTAGCAAAAATGTGTAAGATGTGGATGCTGTGTAACTTCACACAGTAGTTTGTTAGTTTTTACAAGCACCGGCAAATCTTAGTCGGAACATTGTTAATGAATATTGCCGAAAAGCTAAGTCTAACCATTTAGTGTCAGATATTTCTGAGAAAAATTGACCACTTATTGGTCCAGAAGACGAGTAGGGTTGCAGACTGTGACCTGAAACCAACAAACACTGGCGGGAAAAGCCGTAGAATGTAAACTGCACACAGAAGCCCAATGGATAACTAGGCGGAGAGGCTTGACCTTATCAAGAGGTCTGGTGCTGAGTGCCGGAAGGAGCAAGTCTACAGCACCCAACAGGGTACGGCTAGGAACGCTAAAGACCGACAGACGCACTGGGCAAGGGGCGAAACACACACGGATTGAGACCTACGGAAATATCGACAATGTTAGCCATGAGACAGAGAGAATAGGAACAAAATCTCCAACCAATTGTGTGCTATCCACGTGCAAGTCACTCTATCTGAGAAAACATCCCGTAGCGTAATATAATAAGGAGGGATATTATATAAACTTCAGCAGTTAGGTGTCGCTAGATACAATCGTTCCAAACGGACATGATGATCAAAACTCGCTTGAGAGGCTCATTATCCAGCGAAGTGCGCCTCGATGACGGACTGCCCCAGGGGTCTGCCCTAAGTTGCACATTGGTCTTAGGTGGCTCAAGGATGGACTACACAAATGGTCTGCCATAAGTTGTGCATTGGTCTTAGCTTGCTCTAGGATGGACTGCCCCAGGGGTCTGCCCTAAAATTTACATTGGTCTTAGCTTGCTCAAGGATGGACTCCCCCAGGGGTCTGCCCTAAAATTTACATTGGTCTTAGATGGCACAAGGACGGACTGCCGCAGGGGTCTGCCCTAAAATTTACATTGGTCTTAGCTTGCTCAAGGATGGACTCCCCCAGGGGCTGCCCTAAAATGTACAATGTTCTTAGCTTGCTCAAGGACGGACTGTACAGGGGTCTGCCCTAAAATTTACATTGGTCTTAGCTTGCTCAAGGATGGACTCCCCCAGGGGCTGCTCTAAAATGTACAATGTTCTTAGCTTGCTCAAGGACGGACTGTACAGGGGTCTGCCCTAAAATGTACAATGTTCTTAGCTTGCTCAAGGACGGACTGTACAGGGGTCTGCCCTAAAATTTACATTGGTCTTAGCTTGCTCAAGGATAAACTCCCCCAGGGGTCTGCCCTAAAATTTACATTGGTCTTAGATGGCACAAGGACGGACTGCCGCAGGGTTCTGCCCTAAAATTTACATTGGTCTTAGCTTGCTCAAGGATGGACTCCCCCAGGGGCTGCCCTAAAATGTACAATGTTCTTAGCTTGCTCAAGGACGGACTGTACAGGGGTCTGCCCTAAAATTTACATTGGTCTTAGCTTGCTCAAGGATGGACTCCCCCAGGGGCTGCCCTAAAATGTACAATGTTCTTAGCTTGCTCAAGGACGGACTGTACAGGGGTCTGCCCTAAAATGTACAATGTTCTTAGCTGGCTCAAAGATGGACTTCCCCAGTGGTCTGCCCTATAATGTACAATGTTCTTAGCTGACTCAAGGAATACACGACCAGAAATGTTTACCAGTTTATGCAGCAACTGAGCAATAACGATCCTTGGTGGCAACTTAAGCGTGGCGATTAGACACCACCACCCAGATGAGGACTGGACACTGTCCCACACAGACCTACATGCAAAGGTTTGACACAGAAGGAATAATGGCTGTCGATCATATTACAGCTCAGAGGTGACGGTCTGATAGAAAGCTTGCTGGGGATATGGATAGAGAAACTCCAATTCCTGTGAAAAAGTATATTTATACCAATGTCTGCTTGATGAGGCTTGTCTGTGATAAATTGAGCTTATATTTATACCGATGTCTGCTTGATGAGGCTTGTCTGTGATAAATTTAGCTTATCTTTATACCGATGTCTGCTTGATGAGGCTTGTCTGTGATAAATTGAGCTTATCTTTATACCGATGTCTGCTTGATGAGGCTTGTCTGTAATAAATTGAGGTTATCTTTATACCGATGTCTGCTTGATGAGGCTTGTCTGTGATAAATTGAGCCGGGTCCTAAGAGAGTATCTTTATACCGATGCCTGCATGGTCAGGCTTGCAAGTGATAAATTGATCCGGGTCCTAAGAGCGTATCTTTATACCGATGCCTGCATGGTCAGGCTTGCAAGTCATAAATGCAGCCGTGTCATAAGAGCGTATATCTCGACACCAAAAGTGAATGACATTTATTTGTTGTCAGATAATTATATTGGATTAAATTGATTTAAATGGCGTTACGAGTTACAGAGTTTTGATTAATAGAAATGATATATATAATTTAAGAGAATGGAATGGTTCTTAAAGACAAAATCACCGATTTTGTTTATTGCCTATTTTAAGGAATGACAAATACCCGACTTTAGCCATGAGTAACTGGTAGGATGGTGAATAGACAAAGATAACTAAGATAGAAATACAGCGTAACATTACATTCATCAATAAACAAAACAATGTAGTTTGACAGAGTTAATGACGTCATTTAACATTATTTAAAATTATCGAAAACAACACACAAAAAGGCTGCCATTTTCATTAATTTTAAAAAATGTTATTATTATTTTAAATTCATTTAAACCTTAACTTACAACTTAAGTATATTTACATAATATGTATGTGTTTTAAATAATAATGTACGTAGAATTATCATATATATATATATATTTACGCTCAATTATCGCTGACTGTGGCCTAACGCTAAATCATAATCCTTTTGGTTTCCAGATTAACATTAACCAAACAACCCACGAACCTATGACGTCAGCATTTGTGTTGTAAACAGTGCTGACTGACTCAAAGAGTTAGTTTTTGGTGCGGTAATTTGGTGCGCAGCTTTCTAAAATAACTTTAAAAATCGTGTGGTGCTTAGCACTGTAAAAAATATTATATACATACTTTGTGTACATTTCAGGAATATTTCGTATTTATCATACAAGGATAAGTTACTTGGGCTTTTGCACAAAAAAAAACCTATTATAAAATAATTTGTGTACATTTAAAAAGTTTAATATTACGTATTAATCATACATGGACAAGTTAATTGGGCTTTCGAAAAAGGTTGGCGCATTAGGCGCCCTTACAAAAAGGGGGCGCCGCAGGCGCCACGGCGCCGCAGCACAAACTAGTAATTTAAGTATTGGCGCGTTACTTCTCTAAATCTCAGTATCATGAAATCTATGCTAAAAATACACCAATGAATACTTTGCTCTGTATCAAGGGAAATTATGGAGTGTTTTAGAGTATTTATTCTTTATAAACATGTTTCAGTAAATAATACATTATTAAAGTCGTGCAATTTTTCCTTTAAAATTCAGACAATAGTTTTGCAAATATAACTTTATTTAATTATGTATTTTTAGTATTAATATTGCTACTGAAATAGCCTTTTTTGACAGAGTTGAAAACAATGATGCAAAGACAATCATCAATATTTATTTGACGAGTGTACCGTCGTTTGCACGCGTCTTACATTATGCTGGATTGCCTCTAATGTCACCCACTTTATTTTGTTCCTATAAATGGGAATTCGTCCAACAAAATATTTATATGCGACCAAATGCTTGAAATATTTTGTTATATACTTACAGTGAGGAAGACTGAGATGAAAAACACACCGTCACCATATAGGTAATATATACATTTAAAAAATGCACAAAAATATTTGCTACTGAATTGGAAAAACTTTTACATTGCAAAATATTTCAATGACACTTCACAATATGATAAAAAAAAACTTGACTAACGAAACAGCTTTTTAACTCTTTTTCACAATAAGGCTAAAAAGTAAGGTTAATTTTTGAAGAAGCTTATATTAAAACACATCACAAAAACGGATTATATATATGTGAATAGGTTAAAATTTAGAACAAGTGTTAGCAATTTGATAAAAATTAATAAAGATCATCTGTTAGCAATATGATAATAAATAATACACAACATATGTTAGCAATCTGATAATAATTAATACATTTTCCAAAGACATTGCAATTATACGATCAGTAAGACAATGGTGTCCTTTATCCCGTCATCTGTATATTCTAGCCTCTGAACAACTTCTGTAGAAATGAGAGAGAGAAACATTACATGAATGAGGATCCCTGAAGCCAGAGATATTAAAATAATTAAAGTGATTGCATATACAGATGACATGTGTTTTTTTCCCACAAATGATAGGTCAATTAACAAAATAATTTCATTTTTTTCGGAATTTAGGTAAAAATGTGTGGGTCCAAAATTAATGTAATCAAATGTGAAACTATGAGGATATGTATGTTTCAGGATAGACTAGATTTTAACTTGGGCAAAATTAGGACAGTGATTATTGGAATAAAAGGATCACATACTTTCTAAGATTCTGACAAAGAAAATCATTGAAATATGGAATAATATTGAACAATCAAGTTAATAATCATGGACATAAACAAATATACAGCACACACAACGGTGGTAGGAGCACAATAATACACACATAGACCATCCTGACAACAATATATATAGTAATGATATGGGGACACTTATAGACAATTACAGCAATAACAACTTAGGGGCCGTTCATAAAGTACGTCACGCTTTTTTTGACCATTTTACCCCCCCCCCGCTCCTGTCACAAACTGACACAAATCTCGGACACCCCCCCCCCTAAAGAACGTGACAATTTCGCACAACATATTTTATTTTTATTAACAAAATAATTAAAATTTACTATAAAATACCGTGACGTTACACATGGCGGGACCCCACTTCCCCTCTGTCACAAACTGTCACACTTTCGTACACACCCTCCCCCACCTCTGGAGCGTGACGTACTTTATGGATGGCCCCTTAACACAACAATATATATATAGGAACAATATGGGGACACTAATAGACAATTTCAACCAAAAATAATAAATTTGCAATGTATGTCACGTCCGTTCCGTCCTGTCTGTGACGCTATAAATTTTAGAAAGCAGCGAACCAAATTACTGCACCAAAAATACTATTTTCGAACGTTCCGCATAAAATTGTTCAATATGAAAATAAATGAATAAAACAAACATAAATAAAACAAATGAAAGTTCTGTATTAAAGTTTTTTGTTATTCTGATGTGTATTTTTTCAAAATAAATAGATTTCGGCTGCAATGTATTTATTTTTAAAAATTCCGTCATTTTTGACGGGTAATACACTAGTCAATATAAGTAATTTGCTATGTCTGTCCCATCTGTCAATCCCGTCGTGACGCTATGGGAAGTAATTCCCGATTTAAAAAAAAAGAAAATATTGGTTTTGAGATTAAAAGAGCGTGTTTATCGCCATAAAGTATTTTGACGTGACGTCATTATTAGAGCTTATATTAATGTGTGAAAAGGGAACGAATTAATAAAATAAAAAACTTTTTAAATCCTTAATATACGAGACATAACTAAAAGAATGTTCATTATAATTCGCAGCGCGAGACAATCCAAAAATCCAAAATTTTAGTTATGTCTCGTACGAATTTTTTACTATAATGCGCACCGATCACGAACATATTTTTAAAAAGTATCGTCAATGTAATATGCACCGCACATCGCGACACGAAAGATTATTCAATATAATATGCACCGCGACACTCGGGCATAAAAATTAACGTGCTACATACAGATACATATATATAATTTACATATTCATTAATTTAATTACAGTAAATTCGATCGATCTGAAAAAATTGATACATCATTTTGATCAACAGCATGAGTCTGCCAGCAAAAAATCAGCTCGCTAGCATACGAGGAAGTGAGTTAAAAATCGATCCAAAGTTTTTTTGTCAAGCAAGGCCTCAAGCAGACACCGCGAGAGTGCCACTCTATATCTAGAGGAGCTATTAACGTAATGCATGCAGTGCTGCCAGTGACAATTTTGGGAAAAACCTAGCCAACATGTCAACAACAAAAAGTAGATCCGAAAGAAAAAAAACCTAGACACGCTAAAATATAACGTCACAAAGCTTCCCCCCCACCCCCCCATAAAAAAATCCGTCTTTACTACTTACAAATTGGCATGATTCAAAACAATTTTAAAAATTAAGTATGTATTTAGTGTACAACTGAATTCTAATATCTTAACTGGCGCGGAGCCATTTAAACCATCATTTAATAAATGTATTGTATGCAACCATATATTTAAGTGGAGCTTTTGTTTTACGTTGTGCATTTTTATGTGACGTCACAATTCTTAACCACCTCCCTCCCTCTTGTCATACATCTCACTAAAGTGTGACCCCATCCCCCCACCCTTTAACATGCGTGTCGTCATTTATGGAAGGCCGATAATTTATTAATTTGTATGTTGTACGTAACTATTTGTAAAATATACTTACATCTGCATTTATTCATCACTTATGTCATCTTCCTTATAAATCTTATGGGCAATCTTATCAGCATCCTTGGCATTATTCTTGTTTTATCTATTACAGACACTCCTTTTATACACAATATTATTGAGTCCTAACTTCATCATTGTTTTTGTCTGGTCTTGTATTTGTATGTGTTTGTTTGTTGCATACGCAATAGGAAAAGTGTTTTTATAACTATGTCTATCTGAGGGTTGTATTAGATTATCTTTGATTGATACCATGAATACTTGAAAGAATATTCTCTCAACACAGACACAAGAAAATGGTAGAGCTGTTACGTTTGTCATGAGGTCTAATAAAATTAAATATTTTGGTTCATTCAAACTGTTTTAACTTCTACCAGATTTCTTTAGACAGATGGCACCGCAGCAGCGCCATCTTTCCAATTCAGTGGGATAGCATGATAGAGGTATAGATATCATAATGTAACATGACAGAGCGGCTGAAAAAACTGTTGTCACCTAATGCTTAATTTTATTTGTGAAAAATCATATTTATTTAGGATATTAATTGCACATATTAATTAATTTTTGTACTTAAACATCATTTATTTACTTTAAAAAAAGAGATTATGGCTATTTTTGTAATAAAAAAAACATAGAAACCTCACTAAGGTCGAAAAAATCTAGATCTAGGTTGAAAAAGTGGAGTAAGAATCGCCTGTTTGTTGTCAAAGTAAGGAGAGTAAGGGGATAATGAGGTTTGTCAGATGTTCATACTGGTCATACAATTAAAAAACATGTTTCTAGTACAACAAGGCAAGCCCTGAAATCGAACCCCAAGGGTAAGAGGAAAAGAGGCCGCCAAAGAAACACTTGGCGCCGAGAATTGGAGGCAGACATCAAGAAAAATTGGCAAAAACTGGCCCAGGATAGAGATGCCAGGAGGTCTCTCATAGGTGGCCTATGCCCTTGGAGGAATAGCAAACGCCGACGATGATCAGTGTATGCCCCTCATGGACGAGATGATCGGTGTATGCCCCTCATGGACGAGATGATCGGTGTATGCCCCTAATGGACGAGATGATCGATGTATGCCCCTCATGGACGAGATGATCGGTGTATGCCCCTCATGGACGAGATGATCGGTGTATGCCCCTCATGGACGAGATGATCGGTGTATGCCCCTCATGGACGAGATAATCGGTGTATGCCCCTCATGGACGAGATGATCGGTGTATGCCCCTCATGGACGAGATGATCGGTGTATGCCCCTCATGGATGAGGTCTCAACAACAAAAATTTCATATACAGCCGAGCTTCTCAAAAATTTTTTTAGCATGGGGGACTGGCAAGGGTTTTACCATCGCACTAGGGGCGGTGCACTTTTCCCTGTACAGACGTGGTAGCGACATGAGCCCCTACATGGCGTACAGCCCTAAAACATTGGGCATAAATATGATACATGTCATCCAACAATTTTGAAAAGAAGAAACAATTTTTTTCACTGTTGAAGATGGTCGTGGACGGTAACTACTTTATTTAAACTTTTGTTTTTCATCGGCAAGGACTGGAACTATAAATTGTTCACTGCCATGGATATGCTACAGAATGTCATTGTTTTTCAAAATTTTGGCCTAATTTTTATCAATGATAAAAAAATATATATTAATAGTATATAACTGTCCCCTAACTATGCTAGTAACAAAGTAAATTTTAATTATATTGATTTAATTTTTACATTCAATTTATCAATTTTATAAAACATTAGAAATAGAAAAATTGCATAAAATAGACTATTTGGGGGGTGGGGGAATTAATTGTAAATCGATAGATACGAACATCATTGCATTTTATTTTCATTATATCCCTAAATATAGGGACCGAAGTCAAGTGGATGGCCACTTTAATATAGGAAGTTTTTTCATGTGGAATGTGGTATTCTTGAGAAGTTAAATAAAGACACATATATATTACATTTAATTATACTCATTTCATAGTTTCTGTAATTATTGAAAATATGTAATATTTAAAATGAATTTTTTGTTTCAATTATTTTTTTGCAAACGGAAGTTTAAGTTACTAAAAAGATTTTTGATTAGAAACACAATTTACTAATAATAATCCTCAGGGAATTGTAAATTAAGTTTCAAAATAGTTGAAAAGGAATTCACAATCAATTCATATCTTGTCACCTACATTTTATCAAGAAGAACGCAATTGATAAAATAAATTAGTACCGGTGTTTTATGGTGCAGCGAATACGCCCAAATAATTTGTAATGCACAAAGAGAGTTTAACAATAAAAACTTATTTTAGGATTGAGTGTTCTTTCTCACAGACAAAATCTAGTGCCTATTTGTATACCCATAAAGTGAAGTGAGTGTTGAGACCATTCGATAGAACATCGCTGCATTAACAGAGTGAGATATTCGGATATCAGCATCATCCACACTTAAAAAACCAAATTGAATATACGATGAATGGCATTTATCTTATCTTTTCTATAAAGACGCTCCTTCTACGCAGAAGATAATTGAAACCACAGATCAAGACGCATGATCTGTTGGCAAGTGATGCAGCGTTTACAGGCCACGGCAATGAGTGTTCAACGCATTACCCAGCTGCCTAACTAGTGTTAGGTACCCATTCGGAGTTGGGTGACTCAGGGACGCCCTAGGCCCCGGGAACAAATCCTTGCCTTCACTTAAATTCGAAACCGTGACCATCGGTACACCAGTCGAGCGCACTGCCACTCGCCCACCGCGCCCACCACGCTTTTCAAGTGATGCTAGAACGAATTCGTTTCGCTAATCAAGCTTTGTTTTTATTTATGTTCCCATCATCTAATTGTGAAGAAGAGTGAGACTGTGTTTAATGATCAGCATTCACTTTTATTCTATTTTTAAACATATCCACCACTCTGGGTTGCACATATCTACATCACTCTTACTTTATTGTTCTAAGATCCTCTACAACACTCTTGCTTTATTGTTCTAAGATCCTCTACAGCACTCTTACTTTATTGTTCTAAGATCCTCTACAACACTCTTACTTAATTGTTCTAAGATCCTCTACAGCACTCTTACGTTATTGTTCTAAGATCCTTTACAGCACTCTTACTTTATTGTTCTAGGATCTTCTACATCATTCTTACTTAATTGTTCTAAGATCCTCTACAGCACTCTTACTTTATTGTTCTAGGATCTTCTACAGCACTCTTACTTAATTGTTCTAAGATCCTCTACAGCACTCTTACTTAATTGTTCTAAGATCCTCTACAGCACTCTTACTTAAATGTTCCAATATCCTCTACAGCACTTTTACTTTATTGTTCTAGGATCTTCTACGGCACTCTTACTTAATTGTTCTAAGATCTTCTACAGCACTCTTACTTAATTGTTCTAAGATCCTCTACAGCACTCTTACTTTATTGTTCTAAGATCTTCTACAGCACTCTTACTTTATTGTTCTAAGATCCTCTACAGCCCTCTTACTTTATTGTTCTAAGATCTTCTACAGCACTCTTACTTTATTGTTCTAAGATCCTCTACAGCACTCTTATTATGTGTGTATGTATGTGTTTAAGTATATCAGAAAGAAACGTTGTTTATATATTAAGTCAGTTGTGTGTGTATGTGAGTAGGAGTGTGTTTGTGTGTGAGTGTTACTGTGTTGTGTGTCTTTGTGTGTCAGTGTATGTGTATGAAGAAATATGATTAAGTATATAATTTAAAACATGCATTAGGGTAAGATTGAGGCTAATTTGAGAAACATTTATTTTTATATAGAGGGTCACCTTTGTGACCTTTTGAAAGGTGATTTTCTTTGGCAGTAACAGATGTCAATAATGTCACCTAACCCTGGGTGGCACTAACTGTAGCTCATTCATTGTTAGTATAGATTAAGTATATCTTAGGCTAAACTTTTACATTAAATCTTAAGTATAATACTTGTGATTAACATTCAAATTAGTCTATTGGTAATCGATTTAAATGCCGAAGCAGGATCAAACTTAAATTTTAATATAAGATTGTTTATAACGAATTATTTAATCGAATCTAGAATAAGAATAGTTCGGATATTGTAGAAAAATTTAAAACAAACAACATTACGGTAAGCTGGTATATTTTCTTATAACAAGCACTCAATTTTATACAGGCTTATAACATAAAATTGCAATATCTACAAAAAAATGGTAAGATCACTTAACTACGTTTGTTAGATTTGATGCAGGAAGCAAGTGTATCGTCATGAAAACAATGTCAATGATTGATAGCTTGGAGATTTATTTACCTCAGGTACTTTAATAGTAAACGTTATTTTTGTGTAGCGATTACTCAATAAACTGGTTCAAACGAACAGATGGAGTGAAAAGGAAAGATTTGCTGTTTTAAAGAAGAAAATGGATTATGTATAGGAGTTATATGAAAAATCGTAAGAGTGAGGCTAATGAGCGGAACACTTATTTGTATTTTGAGGGACAACTTCGTGACCTTTTGAAGGGTACTTTTGATCTTCAAGGGCAGGAGTTAATAGTATCTTCCAACTCCAGGCTAAGCAAGATGGAGGAATAAACATGGAAGACATACAAACAAAAATACAAGCACTCAGAAAAAAAATTTATAGGACAAGCCATTAGAAAAAGATCATAAAATATATTCACTCATTATTACTTAGGAATCAGAATCGCATATTTAACAGCAATAGATAATATCATTGATTACATGCAAAGAAATCAATCACAATTTTATACAGCATGCATCAAAACAATAAAAGGCAACGAAGAAGTATTACTCAAAAACAACCAAAGAAATATTTACACATTTAATAAAAAGACAAGCAACACCTCTGAACAATATAATTATATGGACAAAAGTTTATGGAATTACAAACACTGAGGACACATTTAAAAATACTCTTATTAAAGATATAACTAATCTAGAAAAAGAAAAACATACAGACTAATTTACAACATGAAACCAGTCTCATCAAGGAAATATAAGGACAGAGGTGCAAGCATAGGCTGTCCACTCTACAGGTCAGGGGCTGATGAGACTGAACAACATTTATATCTCACATGCAATACAATTTTACAAACTAAATATACACTTCAACAATTCATACAAGCAGGCACAATACACAATGCAAATATAGACAAAGCAATAACACTAAACATAATATCAGACTCTATAAACTAGAAACAACATACTATAAGATTAAAAATACTTTCACAATACAGAAAACACATATGGCATCACTGACTTGTGCACTATTTAACAATAGTAATTACAACAACATAAAACTTGAACACATTATCAGACAAACAATACAAATTAAATGAAATAATAAGTTTATTTATTATTGGATTTTTGAACAAATAAATTTTAAATGTTCGGAAACACAAAACTAGAAGAGAGAATCACCGATCTTTTAGGTACCTAACTGATGTGAAGCAAATAGCAATGAGTAATTGTTTGGATGGTGAATAGACAGATAAAGATAACTGAGATAGAAATAAATCATATCAACAAACAAAACCATTGCTTTGGACAGTGTTAATGACGTCATTTAAGATTATTGAGAATTAGAGACAAACAAAATACAAAAGGGCAGTCCTTTTTTCTTCTTTTTTCACAGTTTATTTAAACGTTTACTATCAATTTAAGTGTATTTATATATGTTTTATGTTATCTAAATGATAATGTATCTATAATTATTATTTTATGTAATGATGCGTTACTTCTCTAAATCACATCAATGCCAAAAATACGCTAATGAAAAAGTTGTTTCCTATCAAGGGAAATAATGCAGTGTTTAGAGTATATATTCTTTGTAATAAAAACAACCCGTAAAAAACCAAGTTTTTGACTATAAATCCTTTACGTATGAGACGTAACTAAAAGAATGTTCATTATAACACGCAGCGCAAGACCATCCAAAAATACAAAATTGCAGTTGTGTCGTAAAACGTGTTTAATATAATGCGCACCGATCAGGAATAGGTTTATAAAAAGTGTTGTCAGTAAAATACGCACCTTATTGCGCGACAGAAAGGTTGTTCAATATAATACGCACCGCGACGCTCTATCTCAAAAAATAGCATGATACATAGGAATAAATAAAATAATCTAAAAAATCAATAATTTAATTACGGTACATGCGATCGATCTGAAATTTTGATACATTGTTTTTATCATCGGTACGAAACAGCCTGCAAAATTTCAGCTCGCTATCTTGCGAGCAAGTGGGTTAAAAATCGATCAAAAGTTTTGGCGACAAGCAAGCAAGCAAGCAAGGTCGGTCGGTCGGCCGCAGACACCACGAGTTAATATAAAGGATTTAAAAAATGAATAAATATGTCAAGATTTTTTTTTCATATATTTGCCTCCAGCTAACAATAAAAAATTAATAAATGAACATCAACTATTGAAAAATTGTATAATTATTGATGGTTGAATAGAATTGCGTATTAAATTTACTGCATCGTGTTCTACTGTATATAAATTCAGATTAGATGATCAATTTAAAGATGTTTGTTTTAAATACAAAAATTACATCACTTTTACACTTCAACTCCCTTCAGCAAACACTTGGCCTGTATCAAAGTCAGGACAGAGTTTTTTGCCCTCATGGAGAGCACAATTACACATGTATAACACGTACATTTCACCACTGTTAACATGAAACACCGAGTTTCACCAAAGCTTAATGGACCGCTTCTTTTTATATGATTATTACACCAAGGAATATTTACTGACATTCAAACTAATTATTTAGTAAACATAAAGAAAATTCATGTAAAGATACGAATATAAAAAAAGACCAAATAAAAATACAATAGGAAATTAAGTGTCAACAATCTCTTATGGGTGTTTTAGTTCCCCAGTGACAATACAAGCCTACCCCCTACCCTTTGATTATAATACAAATCAGTTTAATACACTAGATTAGTCCTACATAAGACGTATTAAAAATTATGATATTTATAACCTCAAGGAAGGCTTTGATTTGTTTACAAGGAAACGTTCAGTTTAAAATATATTGCGTCATTACATTAATGGTTTATTAATTGAATGATTTGTTTTTATGGTATATTTCCTAATGGAGTTTAGCATATACATGTACATTAATGGTTTATTAGTTTAATGATTTTTTTAAAATTGTATATTTCCTAATGGAGTTTAGCATACACATGCACATTAATTGTTTAATAATTTAATTATTCTTTTAATCGTATATTTCCTAATGGAGTTTAGCATATACATGTACATTAATGGTTTAATAATTTAATGATATGTTTTTATGGCATCTTTCTAATGGAGCTTAGCATGTAGATCTACGAGTAAGTTAAATAAAATATGTTTAGGTTTTCTGTCCCTGATTTAGATTAAAATTTGAAAGCACTGATGTACATTCTAATGTTTAACTTGTGTACATTTGACTTTGCTTTGGCTCACCGCGCTTCAAGGAATGTTTTAGTTTTAATGTAAAGAAACAAATCTATAAAACATTGTAATTGACTAAAGGGTGAATACACATATAAAAGATACATAAGATAGGAAGTATATTACATGCATAAATATTCTACAAACCAGTTGCGTAGAGCAAAACTAATGTCGTAATTTTAGGGCTATTGAAGTATTTAATAAACAAATGATTGTTCATTTTCTAATTATATTTTGAATCAATTATAATGTAAATATTTACTCTTAAATATTTTTAAAATTATTTTATCAATAGGATAAACGTCACAGTTATTATTTTCCACCGTTTACTTTGTTATTTCTCTAAATATAATTTAATATGTCGTCTATGCCACAATAATAAATATGCAATAAGATTCAATGTCTCAAGGGTTGTTATTTGTTTTAAAATTATTATTACATTTATTTATCTAGAGCTTGAATAAGTACTTAATTTTATTGTATATTCATTGTTGTAATATCAGATGTTTAGATACTAGTAAAAGAGCAAAACAATAAATATGCCTTAATTTTACTATATTGCATTTAAATGTCTTGGCATTTAAAATAATTGTAAACGTTTTTCTTTCAGATATTTATAAAAGTTTAATGCTTGAGGGAAGTTACGTCTCATCGACTAGAATCTTTGAATACAATTTTGAACTTCAGGTGTCAACGCACTTTATTCGTCCCTCTAAATATTATCAATATACACAATTATCAATGTTGTGTCACGTCTGTCTGTCCCGTCTATCTGTCCGTGACGCTACTAATTTTAGAAAGCAGCGCACTAAATTACTGCATCAATAAAAACAACCCAGTAAGATCAAAGTTATTGACTATAAATCCCTTATATTTGAGACATAAATAAGCGTATTTATTGATTATGATCAAACGCGACAAACATTTACAGACTGACACCGAGTGATATCACATTGCTTTAAAACCGGGAGGGAAGGGGGTGTTGACATCTACGGGTGGCGTTGACGCGAGAAATCAAATGGCACGTGAAAGAGAAATAATAACAAACCATGAATTTGAATTACATATGTTATATAGAGATAAACTAAAAATGCATTAATTTAATTACGGTACAATTGATCGATCTGAAAATTTGATACCATGCATTGCTAGGTGACACAAGTTTATGTGCCAAATTTCAGCTCGATGGCATCACGGGAAGTGGGTCATTTTTTACTTGTGTTTTTACGTCCGACGACGAACGACAGAGACGGTGGTGAAGTAATATAAGGGATTTAAAAATAAAACAACACCATAAAAACAATGTTTTTGACTATAAATCCCTTATATATGAGACATAACTAAAAGCATTGATTATGTTCAAACATTTACAGACTGACACCGAGTGATGTCCCTTGTCTTTAATAAATGGGGGTGGGATGTGAGGGGGTGTCGGCACGACGGTCGGCGTCAACACGACGGTCGGCGTCAACTCAAACTCACGTGAAACTGGAAGAAAAAAAACAATAACAAACAGTGAATTTTGAATTACAAACCTCATATAAGGATAAACTAAAAATGCATTAATTTAATTACGGTACGTTCGATTGATCTGAAATTTTGATACGATGCATTGTTAGGTCAACGGGTCCGTGTTTTAAATTTCAGTTCGATCGGATCATGGGAAGTGGGTCATTTTTGACTTCTGTTTTTCCGCCCGCCCGCCGAGCCCAAGACAGAGAGAGAGAGACGGCCGCGAAGTTAATATAAGGGATTTAAAAATAAAACAACACCATAAAAACAATGTTTTTGACTATAAATCCCTTATATATGAGACATAACTAAAAGCATTGATTATGTTCAAACGCGACAAACATTTACAGACTGAAACCGAGTGATATCCCCTGGCTTTAAAACCGGGGAAGGGATTGGAGAGGGGGTTTGACATCGACAGGGGGCGTCCACACGTCGACTCAACTGGCACGTGAAAGAAAAACAATAACAAGCCGTGAATTTGAATTACATATGTTATATACATTAAAAATGCATTAATTTAATTACGGTACGTTCAATCGATCTGAAATTTTGAAACGATGCATTCCTAGGTGACACGATTTCTATGTGAGAAATTTAAGCTCGATGGCATCAAGGGAAGTGGCTAATTTTCTACTTTTGTTTTTTCCACCCGACGACGAACGACAGAGACGGCGGTGAAGTTAATATAAGGGATTTAATAACTCTTTTCGAACATTCCACATAAAATTGTGCAATATGAAAATAAATGAATAAAAGAAAAGAAATAAAATAAATGAAAGTTCTGTATTACATTATTTTTTATTCTGATGTGTATTTTTTCAAAAAAATAAAAAATAGATCTCAGCTGAAATGTATTTATCTTTGAAAACTTCCGTCATTTTTGACGGGTAATACACTAGTTATACTATAAATTAAAAATTAGAAACTTAAAACCAATATATTCTCGTTACTAAAAATGTTGTTGATAAATTTTGACACCAGTCAATGTTTTCTAATTACGAATGGATAGTTTTAATATCTTTGTATTCGATAATAGCTCCTTCTTACCACTACAGTTAGATATTCAGTGCCATTGATCTGCTATTATACCACATATTAAATAGCAATATAACATTTCTGAAGACTATAAATATGATTAACATTTTCTTTTGTGATTTTCTGTCTAATTATTTTCTAAATGTTAAAAATTAAAATGTTTGTTTTTGAAATATCTCTGATAAAACTTAACTCAGTTTGTAACTCTCTTGACTCTATAAAGTTAACATTAACCAATAATTTAAAAGAAAATTTAAAGGTCGAAATTAACAACCCATCTTTATTGTTGAACATTGAAACATTTAGTATTTCTAATTTAGTATTTTAAAATATATATATTTCCAAAGTTTTTTTTTAATGTTTCCCTTTCATTAATTTCTTAAAACCAGTTTTTTAAAAAGATTTTTAGCCTTAAAAAGCATTTTTTGAATTAAGAAAGATATCAGTCAAAGGATGATGGCTCTTTTTACTGGCTATCTAATAATGAAACATATCTCATAACATTTTGTATTAACTAAATACTTGTATAAAAAAAGTAAATAGCATTTTGTATTTACTAAATACTTGTACAAAGAAGGTAAATAATAGAAAAAACACATTATTGCCCTAACACAATGCCGATTTGTAATACCTTGTGGATGTATGATAAAAGAGATTTAGAGAAGTTAGAGACAAAAGCTTCAAATAATAATTATGCATACATTATCAATAAGAAAAAAACACAATCTATAAATATATTTGGTGGATGGTGAAAGTCTAAATAAATAGATATATAGTGATAGGGTATCATTGTTTGTTCTATGTGGAATTGATTGAACCAGCAATGATGCTTATCTATCGACAAGAGTCTTAAAAGGTAAAACGACGTCTACGCAAAATAAAAGCCTTCCTGACATATGATTCATATAAAAAGTTACCTTGAGGTGACTCAGCATGACTCGCCAGATTTCTTTTGATGTCCAGCCACAACCCTATCATTCAATGACTCAGCTGTGAGTCAAATCGTGGCTAAAAGACATTTTATAAGAGAAATGGATAAAGAGTTGGACTTGAGGTGAGATGGTAAGAAAACGTTATTAGTTCATGTTACCATCGTGGCTACAGATTTGGACTTGAGGCGAGATGGTAAGAAAACGTTATTAGTTCATGCTACCATCGTGGTTAAAGAGTTGGACTTGAGGTTAGATGGTAAGAAAACGTTATTAGTTCATGCTACCATCGTGGTTAAAAGAGTTGGACTTGAGGTGAGATGGTAAGAAAACGTTATTAGTTCATGCTACCATCGTGGTTAAAGAGTTGGACTTGAGGTGAGATGGTAAGAAAACGTTATTAGTTCATGCTACCATCGTGGTTAAAAAGTTGGACTTGAGGTGAGATGGTAAGAAAACGTTATTAGTTCATGCTACCATCGTGGTTAAAGAGTTGGACTTGAGGTGAGATGGTAAGAAAACGTTATTAGTTCATGCTACCATCGTGGTTAAAGAGTTGGACTTGAGGTGAGATGGTAAGAAAACGTTATTAGTCCATGCTACCATCGTGTTTAAAGAGTTGGACTTGAGGTGAGATGGTAAGAAAACGTTATTAGTCCATGCTACCATCGTGTTT
>CALYLW010002198.1:122878-162850 GCA_944989445.1 Ampullaceana balthica | reverse complement strand
GTTACGCCTAAAGGGAAATCTAGTCTATCTTGACACATACCTATACCCCTAATTTCAGATTTGTTTACATTAACTTTGGACCCACTACCACTTCCAATGTCTAAAAAAATTGAAATTATTTGGTATATTGACCTATCATTTGTGGGAGAAAAGACAGTGTCATCTGCATATAGTATTAAATATGTCATTACTAATGCAACCATGCAGAGGTTTTTCAAGTATATATTCTAGTATAAGCATATTCAATAATAGCTTTAAAATGTACATTTAATTTAACAATTTTCTAATAATTAACTTAAAAAATAATCATAGCTAACATAATTTTAATTGTTATCATGACGTATATAATAGTTTCTTACAAAAAGTTTTAAATTAACGTTTACTTTGTAATATATGTATATATATATATATATATATATATATATATATATATATATATATATATATATATATATTGTTTTTACCAGTCTAAGCATTACCTTTTTCAGGGACAAGTATGATTTTTTTTATTGTATCAGATAATATCTATCTAAAGATCGATGCCTAGGGGAGGGGGAATTATGGTTCATATGTTTAAGAGACACGTTGAATCTCATGATTTTAGCATAAAATTTACCCTGCAGATTCAGCTTAAATTATACAAAAGTAAAATAACAGTTGCTAAGCTATAAAGTTAAGTCCACCCGGAGTTGGAAGATACTATCAACTCCTGACCCTAAAGATCAAAAGTTCTTTTCAAATGGTCAAAAATGTGCCCCTCCAAATACAAATAAGTGTTCTGCTTATTAGCCTCACTCTTACGCTTATTCATATAACTCCTATATATAATCTATTTTCGTATTTAAAACACCCAGTCTTTTCTTTTCACTCCATCTATTCCTTTGGACCAGTTTATTGAGTAATCGCTAAATCGGTTTCATTTATGTTCCCATCATCTAATTGTGAAGAAGAGTGAGACTGTGTTTAATGCTCAGCATTCATTTTATTCTATTTTTAAACATATCCAACACTCTGGGTTGCGCATATCTACAGCACTCTTACTTTATTGTTCTATAATCCTCTACATAACTCTTACTTTATTTTTCTAAGATCCTATACAGCAGCCTTACTTTATTGTTCTAAGATCCTCTACAGCACTCTTACTTTATTGTTCTAAGATCCTCTACAGCACCCTTACTTAATTGTTCTAAGATCATCTACAGAACTCTTACTTTATTGTTCTAAGATCCTCAACAGCACTCTTACTTTATTGTTCTATGATCCTATACAGCAGCCTTACTTTATTGTTCTACGATCCTCTACAGCACTCTTACTTTATTGTTCTAAGATCCTCTAAAACACTCTTACTTTATTGTTCTAAGATCCTCTACAGCACTCTTACTTAAATGTTCTAAGATCCTCTACAACACTCTTACTTTATTGTTCTAGGATCCTCTACAGCACACTTACCTAATTGTTATAAGATCATCTACAGCATTCTTACTTAATTGTTCTAAGATCCTCTACAGCACCCTTACTTTATTGTTCGGTACACTCCTAACTTCTAGGAAGTCAGCTTTAAAACGATAATCATTTTAAAATCGGAGTTACATAATCGGTTTTCAAAAACAAAAAACAAAACAACAACTCGCAATTAACAACCCTAAATATGACTAACCCTCGCTAGGGTCGGCCAATCACAGTTTATGTTTAAGGGATGGTAGTCATAAATGGGAGGCGGGTAACAAAAACCTCAGTGTGCATGTCTTCACGTTTTTTATTTACTTAGTGCTGCTTTCTGTGTCTGTACTCTCACCCCCCCCTAAAACCGTTTGCACTGTTTAGGATGAACAAGTCTGCGGCGTATGTTACGCCACTAGTCTCTCCAGAGTTCCTTCTTTTCAATAACTCACAGTCGTTAGCCAAAACCCACTCCATTTTGACAACTGTCTATCAGGAAGTCTTCCCCCTTCACTAAATCATTCGCGGCGTATGCTACGCCGCGGGTTAGCTAGTAATTACAATAAAAGGGGTAAAATAACGGGCACAAACATACATTTTAAAAAGATTTTAAAAAACATTTTTTTCGCTGAGACTTGAATCCAGGACCTTCCCCGTATAAGGTGGACGTGATAACCAGTACAATACGAATCTCGCGTACTTCTGTGAAGGAACAATGCAAGTGAAACTCAAGGACCATTCTTGGTCTCGTTACATTGGTCGACCCCAGCGAGGGTCATTCGTCATGCTCGGTTGCACATACTTGCGTGTTGTCTCGCATGGTCCCATAAGGAAAATTATATATATAGATCTGCCAGGAAGGCTTTTCTCTTTCTTAGACGTAGCTTTACCTTTTAAGACTCTAGTAGATAGATAAGCATCATTTCTGGCTCAGTCAATTCTACATGGAACAAACACAGATACTGTAGCATTACATTTCAATTTTATTTAGACTTTTCTATCCACGAAATATATTTATAGATTGTGTTTCTTGACTAATTGATAATGTATGCATAATTATTAATTGAAGCTTTTGTCTGTTACTTCTCTAAATCTCATTTATAATGACGTCATTTTCAAAAATACATCCACAAGGTATTACAAATCAACATTGTGTTAGGGCAATAATGTGTTTTTATTTACTTTCTTTATACAAGTATTTAGTTAATACAAAATGTTGTTTACTTTCTTTTCCATCTCATAAGCAACTCTATATATTAAAATAAACATTATTAATTATATCTTAATATTTTAGATTTTAGTTGTGTGACCAAATATATTAAACTATATAATGTGCAATTGTCACGCGAGAAGTGTCTGTCAGTCCTGACGCTACTAATTTTAGAAAGCAGGGAAAACCAAATTACTGCAACAATGCATCAAAAGGTGCAAATTAAATATGCGCTGTAAAAAAATATTATATGACGTCATTGTTTTCGCTCATATTTTAATTTTGGAAAAAGGAACATTGTAAAAAGATAATTAGATGATGGTTAATTATAAAATCAAAAAAAAAGGGGTTGCCGTAGTCGCCCTGCAACCCCTATTATAAAATAATTTCTGTACATTTCAGAAAGTTTAATATTTCGTATTTATCAAACAAGGACAAGTTAGTTGGGCTTTTGAAAAAGGTGGGCGCCTTAGGCGCCCTAAAAAGTGTATTTTTTATAAAATAAATAGATTTCAGCAGAAAACTTCGGTCATTTTTGACGGGTGTACGCTAGTATATATATATATATCAATAGAAAAGATAACATTAGTCAATATTATTTAATCACAATCACTAATCTCTTATTTTTAACTCTTCCAAATTATTGATACATTCGTTCTGTATACGGATTGAAGTAGATCGATTTCATTTCGTTCATAAAGTAGGAATTCTTTTAAGAAAACATTAAAGTTTTTAACCTAGCAATAACAAATGATAAAATACTTATTATATTTGAGTAAATAATATTCTGATTGAATGGTTGAGGTAGATTTCCATTTTAATATAATTACTTTTCTGCATAGTTTCTTTAGTTATCGTTCTGTAAGATTCACTCTCTTAAAATTGTGGCTATCATCTAGGCAACATCTCCATTTACTGGTCAGTGCGATACAACATTATCTGAGTGTTGGACCCACTCGCCGTCCTAGCTTCCCAGTCTATGTCCAGAATGAATTCAACAGGCGCACTACAGTTTCAGAGTCTTGGCTGTAATAACGACAGTTTTAATACCTGCTGTAATAACGACAGTTTGAATACCTGCTGTAATAACGGCAGTTGGAATACCTGCAGTAATAACGGCAGTTGGAATACCTGCTGTAATAACGAAAGTTTGAATACCTGCTGTAATAACGACAGTTTGAATACCTGCTGTAATAACGACAGTTGGAATACCTGCAGTAATAATGGCAGTTGGAATACCTGCTGTAATAACGACAGTTTGAATACCTGCTGTAATAACGACAGTTTGAATACCTGCTGTAATAACGACAGTTTGAATACCTGCTGTAATAACGACAATTTAAATACCTGCTGTAATAGCGACAGTTTGAATGCCTGCTGTAATAACGACAGTTTGAATACCTGCTGTAATAACGACAGTTTGAATACCTGCTGTAATAACGACAATTTGAATACCTGCTGTAATAACGACAGTTGGAATACCTGCAGTAATAATGGCAGTTGGAATACCTGCTGTAATAACGACAGTTTGAATACCTGCTGTAATAACGACATTTGATACCTGCTGTAATAACGACAGTTGGAATACTGCAGTATATGGCAGTTGAATACTGCTGTAATAACGACAGTTTGAAATACCTGCTGTAATAACGACAGTTTGAATACCTGCTGTAATAACGACAGTTTGAATACCTGCTGTAATAACGACAGTTTAAATACCTGCTGTAATAGCGACAGTTTGAATGCCTGCTGTAATAACGACAGTTTGAATACCTGCTGTAATAACGACAGTTTGAATACATGCTGTAATAACGACAGTTTGAATACCTGCTGTAATAACGACAGTTTGAATACCTGCTGTAATAACGACAGTTTGAATACCTGCTGTAATAACAACACTTGGAATACCTGCTGTAATAACGAAAGTCGATGTCCACACCCCCTCCCCTCTCCCCCTCCCGGTTTTAAAGTCACGGGATATCACTCGGTGTCAGTCTGTAAATGTTTGTCGCATTTGATGATAATCAATACTTTTTTATATGTCTCATATAAAAGGGATTTATAGTCAAAAACTTTGGTTTTACGGGGTTGTTTTTATTGGTGCAGTAATTTGGTGCGATGCTTTCTAAAATTAGTAGCGTCACGGACAGATACTCAGGACAGACAGACGTGACATACATTGATAATTATGTATGGGAGTGTCTGTTGGTAGTCGAGTACCCATAGCAGGTCCCTGCGGCTGCGGCTATTGGGAAACCGTTATTTACACTATCGAATAGGATTAAAGGAACACTTAATAGCTACTAAACTCTCCTCTTAAAATTCACCAAATGTACCGAACTTGCTTGGTATCATGATAGAGAGTTGGACTAGTGAACTGAATGTTGAAGAACATTCATGGGTTCGATTTTCGGTTGAGCCTAATAATGTTTTTTTTTCCTTTCTTACAAAAATTCTTATAATTACTTAATTACGATTAAATTAGATCTTTTAGTTTTAGGATCAGGGTTAGGGTTAGTCGTCTATTTTTTACATTCAAATAGAAAAACAAATTGATAATATAGGGACTAAAACTAATTAAATCAATTTAACATTCTTATAATTACAATTAAATTCGAGCTTTTAGTTTTAGGGTCAAGGTTAGGTTGTCTATTTTTTACATTCAAACATTACATCAAACTCAGAATATCACCTAGTTGTAGTTTTATTAACAACTAGCATACCCGTCGTGCGTTGCAACGATCTCAGTAAAAATGAATAAATTTAAACAAACCAATGCGTGGAATATTTTTTTAAAAAATCTGCCACAAACCATCGCGGAAGTGTGCAAAAAAAAGTCAAAGTTTCATAGCAAACGGATAAATAAATTAATAATTAAATAGCTTACAAAAGAAGAAACGATATTTAGGGCCCCGGTCCCAAAATGAGGGATAATTTATTTTTTTAGTGCCATTGTACTCAAGCTATATTTCTGAATATCGTTTAAAATTTAATAGGGAATACAATTATTAACGTGCAGTAAAAAGAGACTTCTGGGGCCCCCAGCTCCTAGGGAATGACATTAGGAATTCAGTGCCCTATAGTAATTTAATATAGGCTCTTAAGTTTTTATATACTAAGTTTGGTCAAAATCCAGTTATTTTCTCATATGCTAACGCTGAAACTTATTTTTATATAACTAATATAGGGGGGAAACTGACATTAAGTGGCCACCTGGCCCAGTCGGTGCAAGATGTCAATTTCAAAAACCCCTTCATTTTCAATCAGTTTCACAATCAATATATTTCTCAAGGTCTTTAAAAAGTGAATAGGAAAAACATATACGAAAAAAAGACATTTGGGGCCCTCGGCCCCGAAGAAATTGACATTAGAAGTTCAGTGCCCTTAAGTATTTTAAAATGGGCTTCCAAGTTTTTGCATACAAAGTTTGATTAAGAACCATTCATTTACTCAGTAGCTAACGAAAAAAACTAATTTTTATAAAGCTCATATAAGCAAAAACGACATTAAGGGCCCTAGGGCTCATTCAGGGCAAGATATAAAGTTCAAAATCCTGTTCATTTCAATATGGATGATAATGGATGCACCTATCATTATTTTTTAAGATAGCTAATAATTGAATGAGGGAATAAAATCTTTAAAGTTTAAGAAAAAAGGCATTTTGGGCTTCCAAGCCTGAAGGAATGATCATTAGGTGTTCACTGCCCTATAGTATTTTAATATTGGCCGTCAAGGCTTTATATACACATTTTTGATAAGATCCATCAAATTTATACATTAGATAACGCTTAAACTAAATTTTATATAGCTCATATATGCAACAAATAAAATACTTCATTGCCCCCCCCGGCGCCCCATGGCTTTTAAATATAGAAAAAATGGCCATTTACCATCCCAGGAGCGTACTCAACAGTCTCTAAACGTTTCATGGCGATCGGGTGAATGATTTAGTCACCTATAAAGGACATGCATAAACACACACACACACACACACACACACACACACACACACACACGAACTTTCATTTTTATATATATATAGACTAGCAAAATACCCGCGCTTTGCTGCGGTAAATTAGGATTTCAGTAAGCATTGAGAACCCGCGTAACACAAATTCAAAACTAAATTGATTTCAAAATGGATCATGATGGATATAATACATATATTAACTTCACCGTCTTGTCTGTCTGTCTGTTGTAGTCCCGCAGAAAAACAAAAACGAAAAGTAAAAAAATGACACACTTCCCGTGATCCTATCGAGCTGATAATTTAATTTTTTTCCGTCTGCTACCATTGCGGGAGGGTACTCAACAACCGCCCAAATTTTCATGCTTCCACCTACACGTGAAATAGGAGAATTAGTGATTTTCAGTTTTTATATAGCTCATATAAGAAAAAAATTACATTTCGGCCCCCGGCCCCCGTTATGTGATAATTTATATAATTGTTCCACCTGTTACCATCGCGGAATGTTATCCAACAACTACCCAAAGTTTCATGCTTCTACCTTCTCGGGAAATAGGAGAATAAGGGATTTTTAATTTTTATAAAGCCAGAATAAGGGAAAAAAACGTTTTTGGGCCCCCGGCCCCCATGAGTGTGAATTTCAAAATTCTTTTTCACCTGTTACCATTGCGGAAGTGTACTTAACAACTCTCCAAAGTTTCATGCTGCTACCAACACGAGAAATTGGAGAATTAGTGATGAGTCAGATTTTTATATAAGAAGAAAACTACATTTTGGCCCCCGGCCCCCAGTAAGTGATAATTTAGATATTTTTTTAACCTGTTACCATCGCAGAATGTTACTTAACAACTACTCAAAGTTTCATGCTACTTCCTACACAGGAATTAGGAGAATTAGTGATTTTCAGTTTTTATATAACTCATATAAGGAAAAAACTACATTTTGGCCCCTGTGCCCCAGTAAGTGAAATTTTGAATATTTTTTCGCCTGTTACCATCGCGGGAAGCGTACTCAACAACTTCCCAAAGTTTCATGCTAATACCTACACGGGAAGTTGGAGAAGTAGTGATGAGTCAGTTTTTTATATAAGACAAAAACTAAATTTGGGCCCCCGGACCCCATTAAGTTTTGATTTTAAATATTTTTTTCGCTTGTTACCATCGCGGAATTGTGCTTATCAATTACCTAGTGTTTCATGCTTCTACCTATACGGGAAATAGGAGAATTAGTGATTTTTAGTTTTTATATAGCTCATATTAGGAAAAAACTTAATTTGGGCCCCCGGCCCCCAGAAGTGATAATTTAATATTTTTTTCTCCCGTCGCTATCGCTGGTTTTTACTCAACAACTTCCAAAAGTTTCATGCTTTTGCCTACTCGAGAAATGAGAAAATTAGTGATTTCATATTCTATATAGTCCATATAAGGAAAAAAAGCGTTTTTGGGCCCCGGGCCCCCAACAGTGTGAATTTTAAAATTCTTATTCGCCAATTATCGTTGAGAGAGTGTACTCAGCAAGTTCCCAAAGTTTCATGCTAATACCTACACGGGAAGTTGGAGAATTAGTGATGAGTCAGTTTTTTATATAAGAAAAAAACTACATTTGGGCCCCCGGACCCCATTAAGTGTTATTTTAAATATTGTTTTTTCGCTTGTTACCATCGCGGAAGTGTGCTTATCAACTACCCAGTGTTTCATGCTTCTACCTACACGGGAAATAGGAGAATTAGTGATTTTTAGTTTTTATAAAGCTCATATAAGGAAAAAACTTAATTTGGGGCCCCCGGCCCCCAGGAAGTGATAATTTAAATATTTTTTCTCCCGTTACCATCGCGGGATTGTACTCAACAACTTCCCAAAGTTTCATGCTTTTGCCTACTCGAGAAATGAGAAAATTAGTGATTTCATATTCTATATAGTCCATATAAGGAAAAAAAGCATTTTTGGGCCCCGGGCCCCCAACAGTGTGAATTTTAAAATTCTTATTAGCCACTTATCGTTGAGAGAGTGTACTCAGCAAGTTCCCAAAGTTTCATGCTAATACCTACACGGGAAGTTGGAGAATTAGTGATGAGTCAGTTTTTTATATAAGAAAAAAACTACATTTGGGCCCCCGGACCCCATTAAGTGTTATTTTAAATATTTTTTTCGCTTGTTACCATCGCGGAAGTGTGCTTATCAACTACCTAGTGTTTCATGCTTCTACCTACACGGGAAATAGGAGAATTAGTGATTTTTAGTTTTTATAAAGCTCATATAGGAAAAAACTTAATTTGGGGCCCCGGCCCCCAGGAAGTGATAATTTAAATATTTTTTCTCCCGTTACCATCGCGGGATTGTACTCAACAACTTCCCAAAGTTTCATGCTTTTGCCTACTCGAGAAATGAGAAAATTAGTGATTTCATATTCTAAATAGTCCATATAAGGAAAAAAAGCATTTTTGGGCCGCGGGCCCCCAACAGTGTGAATTTTAAAATTCTTATTAGCCACTTATCGTTGAGAGAGTGTACTCAGCAAGTTCCCAAAGTTTCATGCTAATACCTACACGGGAAGTTGGAGAATTAGTGATGAGTCAGTTTTTTTATATAAGAAAAAAACTACATTTGGGCCCCCGGACCCCTTTAAGTGTTATTTTAAATATTTTTTTCGCTTGTTACCATCGCGGAAGTGTGCTTATCAACTACCAAGTGTTTCATGCTTCTACCTACACGGGAAATAGGAGAATTAGTGATTTTTAGATTTTATATAGCTCATTTAAGGAAAAAACTTCATTTGGGCCCCCGGCCCCCAGGAAGTGATAATTTAAATATTTTTTCTCCCGTTACCATCTCGGGATTGTACTCAACAACTTCCCAAAGTTTCATGCTTCTGCCTACTCGGGAAATAGGAGCATTGGTGATTTTCAAATTTAATATAGGCCATATAAGGGAAAAAAAAACTTTTTTGGGCCCCCGGCCCCCATGATTGTTATTTTTAAAATTCTTTTACTCCAATTTTCGTCGCGAGAGGCTACTCGACAACTTCCCAAAGTTTCATGCTTCTATCTACACGGGAAGTTGGAGAATTAGTGATGAATCAGTCAGTCAGTGAGTCAGTGAGAGTATTTGCCTTTTATTAGCTAACTAGCAAAATACCCGCGCTTCGCTGCGGTGAATTAGGATTTAAGTAAACGTTGAGAACCCGCGTAACACAAATTCAAAACACCAATTGATTTCAATCTGGATCATAATGGATATAATACATATATTAACTTCACCGTCTTGTCTGTCTGTCTGTCGTAGTCAAGCAGAAAAACAAAAACGAAAAGTAAAAAATGACACACTTCCTGTGATCCTATCGAGCTGATAATTTAATTTATTTTTCATCTGCTACCATTGCGGAAGGTTACTCAACAACTTCCCAACGTTTCATGCTCCTACCTACACGGGAAGTTAGATATTTAATGATGAGTCTGTTTTATATAGCTCATATAAGAAAAAACTACATTTGCTACCTAGGCCCCCTAGTGAATGATAATTTTATATTTGTTTTGATTGTTACTATCGCGGGAAAGTACTCAACAACTTTCCAAAGTTTCATCCTTCTACCTACACGGGAAGATGAGGAATTAGTGTTTATTCAGTTTTAAATAGTCCATATAAGGGGAAAAAACGGTTTTTGGCCCCCGGCCACCCATGAGTGAAATTTTTAAAATTCTTTTTCACCAATTATCGTCATAAGAGTGTACTAAGCAAGTTCCCAAAGTTTTAGCTTCTACCTTCACTTGAAGTTGGAGAATTAGTGTTGAGTCAGTTTTTAATATTAGAAAAAAACTAAATTTGGGCCCCCGGTCCCGGGTAAGTGATAATTTATATAATTTTTTTACCTGTTACCATCGCGGAATGTTACTTAAGAACTGCCCAAAAGTTTCATGCTTCTACCTTCTCGGGAAATAGGAGAATAAGATATTTTTAATTTTTATATTGCCCATATAAGGGAGGAAAAAAATTTGGGCACCCGGCCTCCATGAGTGTGCATTTCAAAATTCTTTTTCGTCTTTTACCATCGCGGAAGTGTACTTAAAACTCCAAAGTTTCATGCTGCTACCAACACGAGAAGTTAGAGAATTAGTGATGAGTCAGTTTCTATATCAGAAAAAAACTACATTTGGGCCCCCCACCCCCAGTAAGTGATAATTTATATAATTTTTTTAACCTGTTACCATCGCAGAATGTTACTTAACAACTACTCAAAATTGCAAGCTTCTGCCTACACAGGAAATAGGAGAATTGGTGATTTTCAGTTTTTATATACCTCATATTTGGAAAAAACTACATTTAGCCCCTGGGCCCCAGTAAGTGAAATTTTGAATATTTTTTCGCCTGTTACCATGGCGGAAGTGTACTCAACAACTTCCTAAAGTTTCAAGCTTCCAACTACACGGGAAATATGAGAATTAGTGATTTTCAAATGTTTATATATCCCATAGAATGAGAAAAAACGATTTTGGGCCCCCGGTCCCCATGAAGGTGAATTTAAACATTCTTTTTCACCATGTGTCGTCGAGAGAGGCTACTTGACAAATTCCTAAGGTTTCATGCTTCTACCTACACGGGAAATCCGAGAATTATTGATGAGTCAGTTTTAATATAAGAAAAAAACTACATTTGGGCCCCCGACCCCCAGTAAATGATAACGTAAATATTGTTTTTACCTGTTACCATTGTGGAAGTGTACTTAACAACTACCCCAAGTTTCATGCTTCTACCTACAACGGAAAAGAGAGAATTAGTGATTTTTAGTTTTGATATAGCTCATATAAGGAAAAAACTTCATTTTGGCCCCCGGACCACAGGAAGTGATAATTTAAATATTTTTTCTCCCGTTACCATCGCGGTATTGTACTCAACAACTTCTCAAAGTTTCATGCTTCTGACTACTCGGGAAATAGGAGAATTAGTGATATTCAAATTTTATATAGGCAATATAAGGAAAAAACTTCATTTGGGCCCCCGGCCCCCATGAGTGTTAATTTTAATATTTATTTACTCCAATTATCGTCGCGCGCGTGTACTCAGCAAGTTCCCAAAGTTTCATGCTTCCACCTACACGGGAAGTTGGAGAATTAGTGATCAGTCAGTTTTTTATATTAAAAAAAACTACATTTTGGCCCCCGGCTCCCATTAAGTAATAATTTTAATATTTGTTTCGCTTGTTACCATCGCGGAATGTTACTAAACAACTGCCCAAAGTTTCATGCTTCCACCTTTACGGGAAATAGAATAATTAGTGATTTTTAGTTTTTATATAGCTCATATCAGGAAAAAACTACATTTAGGCCCCCGGCCCCAGCTATGTAATAATTTAAATATTGTTTTAGTTTGTTACCACTACTCAAAGTTTCTTGCTTCTACCTACACGGGAAACATAAGAATTTGTAATTTTCAGTTTTTATATAGCTCCCATAAAGAATAAACTTTATTTGGGCCCCCGGACCCCAGTATTTGAAAATTTAAATATTTTTTTGCCTGTTGATATTGCCGAAGTGTTCTCAACATCTTCCCAAAGTTTCATTCTTCTATCTAATCGCGAAATAGGAGAATTAGTGATTTTACTTTTAATATTGCCCATATAAGGAAAACAATGGTTTAGGGCCCCCGGCCTCAATGAGTGTGAATTTTAAAAAAAATTTATGCCAATTTTCGTCGCAAGAAGCTACTTAGCAATTCCCCAAGGTTTCATGCTTCTTCTACCTACACGGAAAGTTGGAGAATTAGTGATGAGTCAGTTTTTTTTATCTAAGAAAAAAACTACATTTGGACCCCCGGCCCCCATTAGCTGTTAAGTTAAATATGTTTTTCGCTTGTTAACATCGCGGAAGTGTACTTATCAACTACCCAGTGTTTCACACTTCTACCTACACGGGCAATATGATAATTTGTGATTTTCAGTTTTTATATAGCTCATTTTATGAAAAAACTTCATTTAGGCCCCCGGCCCCTAGGAAGTGATAATTTATTTATTTTTTCGCCTGTTACCATTGCGGGTTTGTAGTCAACAACTTCCCAAAGTTTCATGCTTTGTTCTACTCGGGAAATAGGAGAATTGTTGATTTTAAAATTTTATATAGGCCATATAAGGAAAAAAACTTTTTTGGGCCCCCGGCCCCCCATGAGTGTAAATTGTAAAATTCTTTTACGCCAATTTTCGTCGCGAGAGGCTACTCAACAACTTCCCAAAGTTTCATGATTCTACCTACACGGAAAGTTGGAGAATTAGTGATGAGTCAGTTTTTTTAACTAAGAAAAAAACTACATTTGGGCCCCCGGACCCCATTAAGCGTTATTTTAAATATTTTTTTTCGCTTGTTACCATCGCGGAAGTGTGCTTATCAACTACCCACTGTTTCATGCTTCTACCTACACGGGAAATAGGAGAATTTGTGATTTTTAATTTTTGTATAGCTCATATAAGGAACAAACTTCATTTGGGCCCCCGGCCCCCAGAAAGTGATAATTTAATTTTTTTCCTCCCGTCGCTATCGATGGTGTTTACTCAACAACTTCCCAAAGTTTCATGCTTTTGCCTACTCGAGAAATGAGAAAATTAGTGATTTCATATTCTATATAGTCCATATTAGGAAAAAAAGCGTTTTTGGGCCCCGGGCCCCCAACAGTGTGAATTTTAAAATTCTTATTCGCCAATTATCGTTGAGAGAGTGTACTCAGCAAGTTCCCAAAGTTTCATGCTAATACCTACACGGGAAGTTTGGGAATTAGTGATGAGTAAGTTTTTTATATAAGAAAAAAACTACATTTGGGCCCCCGGACCCCATTTAGCGTTATTTTAAATATTTTTTTTCGCTTGTTACCATCGCGGAAGTGTGCTTATCAACTACCCACTGTTTCATGCTTCTACCTACACGGGAAATAGGAGAGTTAGGGATTTTTAGTTTTTATACAGCTCATATAAGGAAAAAACTTCATTTGGGCCCCTGGCCCCCAGGAAGTGATAATTTAAATATTTTTTCTCCCGTTACCATCGCGTGTTGTACTCAACAATTTCCCAAAGTTTCATGATTTTGCCTACTCGAGAAATGAGAAAATTAGTGATTTCATATTCTATATAGGCCATATAAGGAAAAAAACGCGTTTTTGGGCCCCGGGCCCCCAAACAGTGTGAATTTTAAAATTCTTATTCGCCAATTATCGTTGAGAGAATGTACTCAGCAAGTTCCCAAAGTTTCATGCTAATACTTACACGGGAAGTTGGAGAATTAGTGATGAGTCATTTTTTTTATATAAGAAAAAACTACATTTGGTCCCCCGGGCCCCATTAAGTGTTATTTTAAATATTTTTTTCGCTTGTTACCATCGCGGAAGTGTGCTTATCAACTACCTAGTGTTTCATGCTTCTACCTACACGGGAAATAGGAAAATTAGTGATTTTTAGTTTTTATATAGCTCATATTAGGAAAAAACTTAATTTGGGCCTCGGCCCCCAGGAAGTGATAATTTAAGTGTTTTTTCTCATATTACCATCGCGTGTTGTACAATTTCCCAAAGTTTCATGCTTCTGCCTACTCGGGAAATGGGAGAATTGATGATTTTCAAATTTTATATAGGCCATATAAGGAAAAAAACGTTTTTGGGCCCCCGGCCCCCATGAGTGTTATTTTTAAAATTCTTTTACTCCAATTTTCGTCGCGAGAGGCTACTCGACAACTTCCCAAAGTTTCATGCTTTTACCTACACGGGAAGTTGGAGAATTAGTGATGAGTCAGTGAGTGAGTCAGTGAGGGCTTTGCCTTTTATTAGTATAGATAATTGAATGGGGGAATAAAATCTTTAAAGTTTAAGAAAAAAGGCATTTTGGGCCCCCAAGCCTGAAGGAATGATCATTAGGTGTTCACTGCCCTATAGTATTTTAATATTGGCCGTCAAGGCTTTATATACAAATTTTTGATAAGATCCATCAAATTTATACATTAGATAACGCTTAAACTAAATTTTATATAGCTCATATATGCAACAAATAAAATACTTCATTGCCCCCCCCCCGGCGCCCCATGGCTTTTAAATATAGAAAAAATGGCCATTTACCATCCCAGGAGCGTACTCAACAGTCTCTAAACGTTTCATGACGATCGGGTGAATGATTTAGTCACCTATAAAGGACATGCATAAACACACACACACACACACACACACACACACACACACACACGAACTTTCATTTTTATATATATATAGACTAGCAAAATACCCGCGCTTTGCTGCGGTAAATTATGATTTCAGTAAGCATTGAGAACCCGCGTAACACAAATTCAAAACTTAAATTGATTTCAAAATGGATCATGATGGATATAATACATATATTAACTTCACCGTCTTGTCTGTCTGTCTGTTGTAGTCCCGCAGAAAAACAAAAACGAAAAGTAAAAAAATGACACACTTCCGGTGATCCTATCGAGCTGATAATTTAATTTTTTTCCGTCTGCTACCATTGCGGGAGGGTACTCAACAACCGCCCAAATTTTCATGTTTCCACCTACACGTGAAATAGGAGAATTAGTGATTTTCAGTTTTTATATAGCTCATATAAGAAAAAAATTACATTTCGGCCCCCGGCCCCCGTTATGTGATATTTTATATAATTGTTCCACCTGTTACCATCGCGGTATGTTATCCAACAACTACCCAAAGTTTCATGCTTCTACCTTCTCGGGAAATAGGAGAATAAGGGATTTTTAATTTTTATAAAGCCAGAATAAGGGAAAAAAACGTTTTTGGGCCCCCGGCCCCCATGAGTGTGAATTTCAAAATTCTTTTTCACCTGTTACCATTGCGGAAGTGTACTTAACAACTCTCCAAAGTTTCATGCTCCTACCAACACGAGAAATTGGACAATTAGTGATGAGTCAGATTTTTATATAAGAAGAAAACTACATTTTGGCCCCCGGCCCCCAGTAAGTGATAATTTAGATATTTTTTAACCTGTTACCATCGCAGAATGTTACTTAACAACTACTCAAAGTTTCATGCTACTTCCTACACAGGAATTAGGAGAATTAGTGATTTTCAGTTTTTATATAACTCATATAAAGAAAAAACTACATTTTGGCCCCTGTGCCCCAGTAAGTGAAATTTTGAATATTTTTTCGCCTGTTACCATCGCGGAAGCGTACTCAACAACTTCCCAAAGTTTCATGCTAATACCTACACGGGAAGTTGGAGAAGTAGTGATGAGTCAGTTTTTTTATATAAGACAAAAACTAAATTTGGGCCCCCGGACCCCATTAAGTTTTGTTTTAAATATTTTTTTCGCTTGTTACCATCGCGGAATTGTGCTTATCAATTACCTAGTGTTTCATGCTTCTACCTATACGGGAAATAGGAGAATTAGTGATTTTTAGTTTTTATATAGTTCATATTAGGAAAAAACTTAATTTTGGCCCCCGGCCCCCAGGAAGTGATAATTTAATTTTTTTTCCTCCCGTCGCTATCGCTGGTTTTTACTCAACAACTTCCAAAAGTTTCATGCTTTTGCCTACTCGAGAAATGAGAAAATTAGTGATTTCATATTCTATATAGTCCATATTAGGAAAAAAAGCATTTTTGGGCCCCGGGCCCCCAACAGTGTGAATTTTAAAATTCTTATTCGCCACTTATCGTTGAGAGAGTGTACTCAGCAAGTTCCCAAAGTTTCATGCTAATACCTACACGGGAAGTTGAAGAATTAGTGATGAGTCAGTTTTTTATATAAGAAAAAAACTACATTTGGGCCCCCGGACCCCATTAAGTGTTATTTTAAATATTGTTTTCGCTTGTTACCATCGCGGAAGTGTGCTTATCAACTACCTAGTGTTTCATGCTTCTACCTACACGGGAAATAGGAGAATTAGTGATTTTTAATTTTTATAAAGCTCATATAAGGAAAAAACTTAATTTGGGGCCCCGGCCCCCAGGAAGTGATAATTTAAATATTTTTTCTCCCGTTACCATCGCAAAGTTTCATGCTTCTGCCTACTCGGGAAATAGGAGAATTGGTGATTTTCAAATTTAATATAGGCCATATAAGGAAAAAAAACTTTTTTGGGCCCCCGGCCCCCATGAGTGTTATTTTTAAAATTCTTTTACTCCAATTTTCGTCGCGAGAGGCTACTCGACAACTTCCCAAAGTTTCATGCTTCTACCTACACGGGAAGTTTGAGAATTAGTGATGAATCAGTCAGTCAGTGAGTCAGTGAGGGCTTTGCCTTTTATTAGTATAGAAGCAGAAATTTCGGAATTCAGTGCCCATCCCGTGTAAGGTGTCAATTTCAAAAACCTTTTCCTTTTAATTCAGTTTCATCGTGGATATATTTCTCAAGATCGTTATAACGTGAATGGAAAAAATATCTTAAACATATACGAAAAAAGGTATTTAAGGCCTCCGGCCCGGAAGACATTGACATTAGAAGTTCAGTGCCCTTACGTATTTTAATATGGGGTACCAAGTTTTTTAATACACAGTTTGGTTAAGGTCCATTCATTTACTTAGTAGCAAACAAATAAACTAAATTTTATATTGCTCATTTAAGCAAAAAACGACATTAAGGGCCCCAGGGCCCATTTTGTGCAAGACATAAAGTTCAAACACCTGTTCTTTTCAATATGGATAAAAACGGATGCTTTTATCATTATTTTTCAAGATCGTTAATAAATGAATGGGGAATAAATTATTAAAAGTTTAAGAAAAAGGCATTTTGAGCCCCTAGGCCCGAAGAAATGGACATTATAAGTTTATTGCCCTATAGTATTTTAATATTGGCTGTCAAGTTTTTATATACAAAGTTTAGTTAAGATCCATCAATTAACACAGTAGCTAACGCTTAAAATAATTTGTATATAGCTCATATTAGGAAAAATGACATGGGCTCCAGGCGCCCCAAGAGTGTTAAATTTCGAAAACAAGTAGCCAGTTACCATCCCGGGAGCATACTTAACAGTTTCGAAAAGTTTCATGACGATCGGATGAATGGTTTAGTCAGCTATAAAGGACATGTACACACAGACGCACACACAGACATACTTTGATTTTTACACGCTTTTATTTAAGTCACAATGTTTGTATGTTGTATCCATCCACACTTCCTTCCATCCTTCCTCCAAAACTTGAAACGTAAAATTAAACCACTTCTGATGGTCCTAGAGATCTAAAAATTTTACCACAGATAGATCTTGGATGACAATGCATTGTATCAAAATTTCAGATCGATCGAATATACAGTATTGAAACTATTGCATTTTTAGTTTATCTATAGTCTATACATAAGCAACGGTACCCGTCTGCTTTGTTGACATCCATGAGTTCACCACAGAACACATCACCGTGGTATAAAACGTTGGGCGGGCGCTTATGAGGTGTTTGGTATAAATAAAACAAACCCGTAAAAACAAAGTTTTTGACTATAAATCCCTTATTTTTAGACATAACTAACAGTATTGATTATTTTCAAACATGTACAGACTGACACCGAGTGATGTCCCTTGTCTTTAATAAATGGGGATGGGATGTGAGGGGGTGTCGGCACGACGGTCGGCGTCAACACGACGGTCGGCGTCAACTCAAACTCACGTGAAACTGGCAGAAAAAAAACAATAACAAACAGTGAATTTTGAATTACATACCTCATATAAGGATAAACTAAAAATGCATTAATTTAATTACGGTACGTTCGATCGATCTGAAATTTTGATACGATGCATTGTTAGGTTAGACGGGTCCGTGTGCCAAATTTCAGTTCGATCGGATCATGGGAAGTGGGTCATTTTTGACTTCTGTTTTTTCCGCCCGCCCGCCCGCCGAGCCCAAGACAGAGAGAGACGGCCGCGAAGTTAATATAAGGGATTAAATAAAATAGTGGTAATAAAACAAACCCGTAAAAACAAAGTTTTTGACTATAAATCCCTTATATATGAGACATAACTAACAGTATTGATTATTTTCAAACATTTACAGACTGAATCTGTCTTAACACAAGTTTGCTTCATAACCCTAGGGGGGGAGGGGTGGGTGGGAGGGGGAGAGGGGAAAAGTCTGGTCACCGATTCGCTTGACCGAGCTCAGAGTGACACTAAAATGTAAACAAAAGCGCACCGTCGTTTCGTTGGGTCGCCTCAATGCTCAAACTTTCACGTGGCAAAAAAACAATAACAAATCGTGAATTTAAATTACATACCTCATATAAGGATAAACTAAAAATGCATTAATTTAATTACGGTACGTTCGATCGATCTGAAATTTTGATACGATGCATTGTTAGGTCAGACGGGTCCGTGTGCCAAATTTCAGTTCGATCGGATCATGGGAAGTGAGTCATTTTCGACTTCTGTTTTTCCGCCCGCCCGCCCGCCGAGCCCAAGACAGAGAGAGAGAGAGAGAGACGGCCGCGAAGTTAATATAAGGGATTTAAATAAAACAAACCCGTAAAAACAAAGTTTTTGACTATAAATCCCTTATATATGAGACATAACTAACAGTATTGATTATTTTCAAACGCTACAAACATTGACAGACTGACACCGAGTGATGTCCCTTGTCTTTAATAATTGGGGGTGGGACGTGAGGGGGTGTCGGCACGACGGTCGGCGTCAACTCAAACTCACGTTGAAGTGGAAGAAAAAAACAATAACAAACCGTGAATTTGAATTACATACCTCATATAAGGATAAACTAAAAATGCATTAATTTAATTACGTTACGTTCGATCGATCTGAAATTTTGATACGATGCATTGTTAGGTTAGACGTTTTTTACTATAAATCCCTTATATATGAGACATAACTAAAAGTAGTGATTATGTTAAAAGCGTGTCCTTTTTTTAAAAAAAGATTTTTTAAATATTACTTATTACAGCTATTTTTTAAATCTTATAATAAAAACTCTTTAAAATTCACGTCTGAAGCCCACACATCAGACTGCAGGTCATGGGCTGATGAGACTGAACAACATTTGTATCTCACATGCAATACAATTTTACAAACTAAATCCACACTTCAACAATTCATACAAGCAGGCACATTACACAATGTAGATATAGACAAAGCAATAACACTAAACATAATACCAGACTCTATAAACAAGAAACAACAAACAATAAGCTTAAAGATACTTTCACAGTACAGAAAACACATATGGCATCACAGACTGAAGGCATTTTTCAACAATCACAACTACACCAACATAACATTAGAACACATTTTTAGACAAACAATACAGAAAATGATTGAACATTTACATGATAATAATTGAATTTGAATAAAAAGGTATGATGTTCATGTTATTTGTTTCTATAAGAAGTGCTTCAATTGTGGAAACATGTTTTGTCATTTAAATTCATGTTACTTTTTGTATAATTTTGATTCTAGAATCTTTTGTATAATTTTGAACAAGTTATGTTGTATCATGAGGTACATTATTTATTGATATACATTGATACTGTTTCACCTCGATGTGGCATGAAGCTCTGAGGGCAAACACCAACATAACATTAGAACTGATTTTTAGATAACAAATTAAAAGAGAATAATAGAAATGTTAAGAATAATGTATGATGTTCAAGTTAGTTGTTTCTAGGAAAAATGTTTGGAAATTTAAATTCATATTACTATTTGCATAATTTGGATTCTGTGTAAATGATTACAATATGAGATTTAGGAAAATTATGTTGTATCATAATGTACATTATTTTATTAATATACATGGATACTGTGTATCTTTAATGTAAAATGAGTTTCTGTGAGCAATAAAAAAATTTTAAAAAAATAAATAAATAAAATTAGATATTTTATTAAGTGGTACGCCACTTGAATTCTATCCCTAAATTTAGGGAAATAATGCCAATTAATTGTTTTGATTTTGATACACTCGGGTTTAGAGTGAAACTTAATAAAACAAGTTCATGTGTCAGTTTCCAGCCAGTGCTGCCAGCGCTAGGTTTTTAAACCTTGATATAGGTTTTATCGACCTTGTCTAGGTTTCTAGGTTGTTTTATTTAAAAAATAGCCATAATCTAGGTTTTTCTTTAAAAAAGTAAATAAACGACGTTTAAGTAAACAATTTACTAAATATTTCAAATTAATATCCTAAATAAATTCGATTTTTCAAAAATAAAATTAAGCAGCAGGTGACAACAGTTTTTTCAGCCGCTCTGTCATTTTACATTATGATATCTAATTATATCTATACCTCTATCATACTATCCCACGGAATTGGAAAGATGGCGCTGCTTCGGTGACATTTGTCTAAAGAAATCTGGTACAAGTTAAAACTGCTTGAATGAGCCAAAATATACATTTTTTTAGACCTCATGACAAACTGAACAGCTCTAACATTTTCTTCATTCATGGTATAGTATAAACCAAAGATAATCTAATACAACCCTCAGATAGACAAAGTTAATAAAACTCTTTTCCTATTCCGTATGCAACAACAAACACATAAAAAAATTTCCGCCCGGGATTCAGAATCGGAATGGGTTGCCTGATCAAACGATTAAAACCAAAACTATATGAATTTTTAAAACTCTATCAACATTTACATCTCAAATAAAAATGCAAGACTAGACAAAAACAGGGATAAAAGTAGGACTCAATAATATTCTGTATAAAAAGAGCGTCTGTAATAGATAAAATAAGAATAATGCCAAGATACTGATAGGATTGCCATTAAGATTTATAAGGAAGACGACATAAGTGATGAATAAATGCAGATGTAAGTATATTTTACAAATAGTTACCTACAAAATACTAATTAATACATTAGGGGCCGTCCATAAATGGCGACACGCATTGAAAGGTTAGGTGGGGGTGGGAGGGTGTCACACTTTAGTGAGATGTGTGACAAGGGGAGGGAGGTGTTTAAGAACTGAGGGGCCGTCCATAAATGACGTCACGCACCTAAGGGGGGAGGGGGTCACACTTTTGTGACGATGCGTGACGAGGGGGATGTGTGGGGGGTTGAAGAAATGTGACGTCACATAAAAAGGGTACCTTAAAAGAAATACTCCCACTGAAATATTTGGTCACTTAAAATGTATTAAATGATTTTTTATTTTTTTTTAATCAGTGCTTCTCAAAGTGCCGTTTGGTAGGCCGTCAGACGCATGTCGGTGTAAGTTATCCAGAAACGAAAATTATTAATTATAATCCTTAAGTTTGAGAACTCATGAGAATGTATGAAATTGTTACCCTGCGTCGTTTGATGCATCAAAGCATTTGTGATGTCACCGCAGCTCTGTTTGGTACTCTCACGGCTGTAGTCGGCGAACATTTTTGCCCGTTACCCCAAAATATACAAGTTTCTGTGTGCGTTACCCCCCCCCCAAAACCCCCAGACTCGAGGTCCTGCTCACATGACTCGGGGATTTGGGGCAGCGTCGTTAGCACCCCCCCCCCGAAAATGCAACTGATGAGTTTTACAAGCATGACAAGTGTCTAAAAATGATCTGAATATGATTAAGTATAGATATTTTAAGTCGAAACGACACGGAACATCAATTTTTTATATTTATTTGTTTTATTTATTTATTTATTCTGGGGGGGGGATCTATTTGATACAATTATAAACGTTTTAAGTTTGATATAATTGTTCGATTGGTTTTTGGTCAAACGCCAAGAGTTCCCTTTTTACCCCAAATGAGATAATTTACCACTGTTAATAGACCCCTCGGTTAAACCACCCGATAGCGGTAGCCATGTATTTATCATCTATATATATATAAATTAAAGTATGTCTGTGTGTGTGTGTGTGTGTGTGTGCATGTCCTTTATAGCTGACTAAACCATTCATCCGATCATCATGAACTTTTCGGAGACTGTTAAGTACCTACCTGGGATGGTAACTGGAAACTTTTTTTTCTAAATTTAACACTCATGGGGCACCGGGGGCCCATAATGTCATTTTTTGCTTATATGAGCTAATAAAAATTAGTTTAAGCGCTGGCTACTGTGTAAATTGTTGGATCTTAACCAAACTTTGTATATGACAACTTGATCGCCAATATTAAAACACTATAGGGCACTGAATTGCAAATAGTCATTTCTTTGGGGCTGGGGGCCCAAAAATTCACATTTCTTAATTGTTTAAGATTTTATTCACCATTCAGTCATTAACAATCTTGACAAATAATGACACATGTATCCATTATTATACAAATTGAAATGAACAGGTGTTTTGAACTTTATATCTTGCACTGAATGGGCCCCGGGGCCCTTAATGTCTTTTTTTGCTTATATAAGATATATAAAAATTAGTTTATGCGTTAGCTACTGAGTAAATGAATGGATCTAAACCAAAATTTGAATACAAAAACTTGGTAGCCCATATTAAAATACTATAGGGCACATAACTTCAAATGTCCATTCCTTCGGGGCCGGGGGCCCCAATGTCTTTTCTTCGTATATGTTTAATGTATTTTCCCCCATTCAATTTTTCACGATCTTGAGGAATATATCTATGAGGAAACTTAATTAAATGAAAAGGTTTTTGAAATTTACATCTATCACCAAATGGGCCCAGGGGCCCTAAATGTCTTTTTTTCCTTATATCTATTATTATATATATAAAAATCAAAGTATGTCTGTGTGTGTGTGAGTGTGCATGTCCTTTATAGCTGACTAAACTATTCATCCGATCGTCGTGAAATTTTTGGAGACTGTTGAGTACCCACCTGGGATGGTAACTGGCAACTTTTTTTTTCTAAATTTAACACTCATGGGGCGCCGGGGGCCCCATAATGTCATGTTTTTGCTTAAATGAGCTATATAAAAATTAGTTTAAGCGTTAGCTACTGTGTAAATTAATGGATCTTAACCAAACTTTGTATATAAAACTTGACAGCCAATACTAAAATACTATAGGGCAATAAACTCTAATGACATTCCTTCGGACCTGGGGGCCCCAAAAATGCCATTGTTCTTCAACTTTTAAGAATTTATTTCCCATATATTTATTAAAGATCTTGAAAAATAATGATAAATGCATCCATTATTATCCATATTGAAACGAACAGGTGTTTTGAAATTTATGTCTTGAAAATAATGGGCCCTGGGGCCCTTAGTGTCATTTTTTGCTTATATAAGCTATTTAAAATTTAGTTTATGCGTTAGGTACTAAGTGAATGAATGGATCTTAACCAAACTTTGTTTTCAAAAACTTGGTATCATATTAAAATATTAAGGGCACATAACTTCTAATGTCAATTTCTTCGGGGCCGGGGGCCCCAAATATCTTTTTTCGTATATGTTTAAGATATTTTCCCCATTCACATTTGTAACGATCTTGAGAAATATATATCCATGATGAAACTAAATTAAAATGAAAAGGTTTTTGAAATTGACATCTTGCACCGCATAGGCCCGGGGGCCCCTTAATTTTGTTTATTTTTCCTATATTGGCTAGATAAAAAAATTAGTTTAAGTGTTAAATAATGCGAAAATAACTGGATTTTGACCAAATTTAGTATATAAAAACTTTAGAGCCTATATTACATTACTATAGGGCACTTAACTCCTAATGTCCATTCCCTCGGAGATGGGGGCCCCAAATGTCTTTTTAACTGAACGTTATTAATTGCATTACCCATTTAATTTTACACGATATTGAGAAATATAGCTTGAGTACAATAGCTATAAAAAATATAACGTATCACTCATTTTGAGGCCGGGACCCTTCATATCGTCTCTTCTTTTGTAAACTTTTTAATTATTAATTTATATATATATGCATATATATATATTTATATATATAGATAAAAATATGTTTGTGTGTGTATGAATGTCCTTTATAGCTGTCTAAACCATTCACCCGATCGTCATGAAAATTTTCAAGACTGTTAAGTATGCTCCCGTGATGGTAACTGTCACTTTTTTCAAAATTTAACACTAATTGGGCGCCGGGGGCCCATATTGTCATGCTATACGAGCTATATAAAAATTAGTTTAAGCGTTAGCTACTGTGTAAATTATTGGATCTTAACCAAAATTTGTATATGAAAACTTGATAGCCAATATTAAAATACTATAGGGCACTAAACTGCTAATATTCATTCCTTTGGGGCTGGGGGCCCAAAAATTCACATTTTTTAAACGTTTAAGATTTTATTCACCATTCAGTCATTAACAATCTTGACAAATTATGACACATGTATCAATTATTATACTAATTGAAATGAAACAGGTGTTTTGAACTTTATATCTTGCCCACGAATGGGCCCCGGGGCCCTTTAATGTCGTTTTTATCTTATATGAGCTATATAAAAATTAGTTTCTACGTTAGCTACTTAGTAAATGAATAGATCTTCACCAAACTTTGCATACAAAAACTTGGTAGCCTATATTAAAATACTATAGACACTGAACTTCTAATGCCAATATCTTCGGGGCCGGGGCCCCAAATATCTTTTTTCGTATATGTTTAAGATATTTTTCCTATTTACTTTTTAAAGAGCTTGAGAAATATAGCCACAATAAAAATGAACTAAAATGAACAGGTTTTTGAAATTGACCTCTTGCACCGAATGGGCCAGGGGCCCCTTAATGTTATTTTCCCCCTATTTTAGGTATATAAAAAGTAGTTTAAGAGTTAGATATTGAGAAAATAACTGGATTTTGACAAAACTTAGAATATAAAAACTTAAGAGCCTATATTACTAAAGTGCACTGAACTCTTAATTTCCATTCCTCGAAGCTGGGGGCCCCAAAGTCTTTTTACTGAACTTTAATCATTATATTCCCTATTCAATTTTACACGATATTGAGGAATATAGCTTGAGTACAATGGCAATAAAAAAAGTATATTATCACTCAATTTGGGGGCGGGGCCCTTAATATCGTTTCTTCTTTTTAATTATTAATTTATTTATCCGTTTGCTATGAAACTTGGATTTTTTTTTCACACTTCCACGAAGGTTTCTTCAGAATTTTTTTTAAACATACCACTCATTGGTTTCTTTAAATTTATTTATTTTTTTTTGATCGTTGCAACGCACGACGGGTCTGCTAGATAGTTTATAAATTCCACAAGAGAATGAAACAATTTAAACACGCCTCCTCGTCCATACAACCAAAACAAAAAAACAAAACAAAAACAACAACAACAAAAACTCGTGAGCTTCGGAGTAAAACGTTAGGATAATATTGGATATTTTATTAATGTCATTGTATTTTTCAGTCTTCACCTTGCAGTTTTACTGTATTTTGCGATGCACAAGATGACACACTACTTTCCTGCATAAATGTGGGGATCGTACAGTACTCGCCATATTCCTCTTCCAGCGCAAACCAAATAATTTTTAGAAATTTTTTTTTATATCAATGTAGTAATTTTAGATCAAATGCCTTTGATGTGCATATACATAGCATGAAACTGTTATTATAAGATCAAAATCAATTGTAGGAATCGTCTTGTATCTATATATTCTTGGTTTATCAATAATGAAGTTATCCCTGTAAAATCAATAGTCACATAGTCAGTTCTTACTGGGATACAGCGCTATATAAAATATCAATTTATTATTATTATTATTCGCGAGCTTAATCGCAAAAGTTAATCAAATCAAATCAAATTGTTTTTGAAATTACCGCTGCATTGTTCATTAGCTGTCTTGCTTTGCCTTAGCAACTAGACACAATTAAAATAAAAAATAAAAAATATAACACAAGCCGAAATCATACTTAATCTTATAGGGCGTTAAGCCATGTAGGGGCTCATTTTGCTATCACGTCAGTACAGGGAAAATCACGTCAAAACGGGAAAAGAATGCACCGGTACCTGGTGAAATGCATTAAAAATATAATACCTGCCGGTCGTCTAATACGAACAGTTTGAGAAGCACTGGCTTAATGCCGTTTTACATAGCTTCACGCGTATTACGATATTACAATGTAGACATACACTAAATAAGTAATTAAATGACAAAATAATGATTTGAAACATACTCATTTTCATATAGAAAATAAGAAGGTTTTTTATTTTTATTTATTTATTTATTATTTTTTTTTGTGTGACGTATTATTGGAGAGGGTTCTACCTTTTGGTGACGACGCGTGACGAAGGGGGGGGGGTGAAAAATTGGTAAAAATAGCGTGACGTCATTTATGGACGGCCCCCTAAGGGATTTAAAAACGAATTGTTATTGCACTCTCTTTCTTTGTTAAATTAAGTTCGCCACGAGTTAATCAAACCAGTACACGTACTACAATTTTGAAAGATGTGTTGAAATTCAAGGCCTATAACCACAGTTTTGAAGCTCTTCATAGTTGTTTGTTTACTCACGATTCTGTCCCTTTCACCATATAAGTTCGCAACAAGTAATTTTAAAGAATCTTAACATTTCAAAACATCCAAAATTATAAAAAAATTAGTTAAAATAAGATTTTATAGATCATTTTTATCGTAGCCACGAGTCTGTAGGTCTGCTCACTGGATTTAAGAAAATAAAAAATGATCATAATACTTGACTATCAATATTTGTTGATAGGTGGAAATGCTTTAAATTCGATAAATGACTTTGTATATAAAGTCGACTAAGTGTATTTTCCAATAACAAAATAGATGATTTACGCTAAAACAAGTATATGGCCAGTTTGTATGTTACATTTTTTAAGACTTTATTCTTTCAAATTCGTCTTAAGAGAATCGCGAATCGTGCCATTGAAATTCAAGGAGGTACATTAATAGATTACTTTCATTGTTTTCCTACATTTAAAGCTTCCAATTATCGTAATCTATAATTAGCCATGATCTCATTTAATATTATTTCTAAAAAAAGAAAATATTACTTCTGTATTTGTTATTCTTATATTATGCCACTTTAAATTTACTGTTAATGTTTAGCTTTCAAAAGGTTTCTTGCCAGTCAGTGTGTCACAATATGTGGTCTTAACTCTAAAAGGGAACTACCTATAGGATCACATTAAAACAACTGATTATTAACATCTGGTTACTTCACTCTCAGACCATTCCCATTAATTGGTTGTAGCTTTAATTGTAAACAAAATATACACATACTCCATCAATTCCTGGTGGTGGTCAGACAATTCGACCCCTGACGATTCGACCCCGGATGGTTCGACCCTGCCAGTTCGACCACAGGACGTTTCGACCCCATGACGTTTCGACCCGGGTGGGTACGACCACGGACGGTTCGAACATCGTAAATTAAACGTTAAAATAAATATTTCAAACTGTATTATTTTTAATGGATAATAATATTAAGTTGATTTATTTTTATACCAAAAATTAATTTTAAAAAGTATACCTATAAAAACAATTTTAAAAAAAAACACAATTTCTACGGTGTATATACATAGGGGTCGAAGCGTCCGGGGTCGAAACGTCCTGTTGTCGAACTGGTAGGGTCGAACCGTCCGGGGTCGAATCGTCCGGGGTCGAAGTGTCCGTAATTCGTTATACCTCTTTGTAATGGAGCAGAAACAGATAATGACGTTTGTCGTCTACCTTTATTCCGCATGTCCTGGAGTCTAGATCATCTACGGCACTCATACTTTATTGTTCTCAGATCATCTACGGCACTCATACTTTATTGTTCTCAGATCATCTACGGCACTCATACTTTATTGTTCTCAGATCATCTACGGCACTCATACTTTATTGTTCTCAGATCATCTACAGCACTCATACTTTATTGTTCTCAGATCATCTACGGCACTCATACTTTATTGTTCTCAGATCATCTACGGCACTCATACTTTATTGTTCTCAGATCATCTACGGCACTCATACTTTGTTGTTCTCAGATCATCTTCGGCACTCATACTTTATTGTTCTCAGATCATCTACGGCACTCATACTTTATTGTTCTCAGATCATCTACGGCACTCATACTTTATTGTTCTCAGATCATCTACGGCACTCATACTTTGTTGTTCTCAGATCATCTACAGCTGATGTCAAAAAAAGGATTGGAAAAGCAAGAGCAGCCTTCCAACAACTAGGTAAATAATGTTTGGGTCTCCAACAACTTAATCAGCAAGTCAAAAGTATGGAGCAGAGACGTGGAGAACAACGGCGGTAAACCTGACCAGAATTCAGTCGTTTATCAACAATTGTCTAAGCCCTGAAATGGAACCCCCAGGGTACGAGGAAAAGAGGCCGCCCAAGAGACACTTGGCACCGATAATTGGAGGCAGACAAAAAGAGAATTGGCAATGACTGGAAGAGCCTGGAGCAGCTGGCCCAGGATAGAGATGCCAAGAGGTCTTTCGTAGGTGGCCCATGATCTTGGAGTAATCGCAAACGCCGACGATGATCGGTGTATGCCCCTCATGGACGAGATGATCGGTGTATGCCCCTCATGGACGAGATGATCGGCGTATGCCCGTCATGGATGAGATGATCGGTGTATGCCCCTCATGGACGAGATGATCGGTGTATGTCCCTCATGGACGAGATGATCGGTGTATGCCCCTCATGGACGAGATGATCGGTGTATGCCCCTCATGGACGAGATGATCGGTGTATGTCCCTCATGGACGAGAAGTCTCAACAACAAAAATATCATATACAGCAGTGCTTCTCAAAGTTTTTAGCATGAGAGACCGGCATGGGTTTTTCCATCGCACCAGTGGCCGGTGCACTATTTTCCCTGTACAGACGTGGTAGCGACATGAGCCCCCACATGGCGTACAGCCCTAAAACATTGGGAATAATTATGATACATGTCATCCAACAATTTTGAAAATAATAAACAATTTTCTTCACTGTTGATGATGGTCGTTGGTGGTAACTACTTTATTTAAACTTTTTTTGTTTTCATCGGCAAGGTCTGGAACTATAAATTGTTCTCTAAAAATAATTTTACATCGTTTTTCAAACTTTGGGCAAAATTTTTATCAATGATTTTAAAAAAATATATTAATAGTATATAATTGTCCCCTAACTATGCTAGTAACAAAGTCAATTTTAATTATTTTTAAAAAAAATATTTTTTTGACTGAAATATTTTTTTTTAAATTACATACATATTTTATATGAATTCACAAATAAAATAAAATACAAATATTTGATTATAACAAATAAAATGTACATTATATATTATTTCCTAAACATTAAAACCTTAATTATCTTCTGTTATGTTTAATATCATGTTTTGAATTGTTTGTCTAAACATGTGTTCTAATGTTATGTTTGTGTAACTGTGGTTATGGAAAAATGCCTTACGTCTGTGATGCCCCATGTGTTTTCTGTACTGTGAAAGTATTTTTAAGCTTATAGTTTGTTGTTTCTTGTTTACAGAGTCTGGTATTATGTTTAGTGTTATTGCTTTGTCTATATCTACCTTGTGTATTTTGCCTGCTTGTATGAATTGTTGGAGTGTGTTTTTAGTTTGTAAAATTGTATTGCATGTGAGATATAAATGTTGTTCAGTCTCATCAGCTCCTGACCTACAGAGTGGACAGCCTATTCTTGACCCTCTGTCTTTATAATTTCTTGATGAGACTGGTGTTATATTGTAAATTAGTTTGTATGTTATTTCTTTTTCTTTATTTGGTATTTCTTTGATATGTGTATTTTTAAAAGTTTCCTCAGTGTTTGTAATTACATAAACTTGTGTCCATTTAATTCTATTGTTCAGAGGTGTTGCTTGTCTTTTTATTAAATGTGTATATATTTCTTTGGTTGTTTTGTGTAAACTTCTTCATTAACTTTTATGCTTTTGATACATGCTGTATGAAATTGTGATTGTTTTTTTCCAATGTAATGTGCAGTGCTATTATCTATTGTTATTAAATGTCCTATTCAGATTCCTAAGTAATAATGTGTGAATGTATTTTCTGATCTTTTTTTAATGGCTTGTCCTATAAATTTTATTCTGAGTGGTTGTATTATTCTTTGTACGTCTTGCAAGTTTATTCCTCCATCTAACTTAGATTGTATTAGTGTTGTATGTTTGATATTGTGTATTGTTTCTTGGAATATGTATTTAGTTATGTGTGAGTTAATTTCTTTTAAATTTTAATTATATTGATTTAGTTTCTACGTACAGTTTACCATTTTTATAAAACATTAGAAGTAGACAAATATCATAAAATAGATTTTTTGGGTGTGAGGGAATTAATTGATAACTGATATATACGAAAATCAGTGTATTTTATTGTCATTATATCCCTAAATATAGGGACCGAAGTCAAGTGGATGGCCACTTTAATATAGAATTTTTTTATAAGGACTTGTGCATCGCTTGTGAAATTAAATAAAGATACATATAAATTAAACTTAAATATAATCATTTCATTGTTTCCGTAATTATTGAAAATATGCAATATTTAAAATGATTTATTTTTTGTTTCAATTACATTTTTTCAAACGAAAGTTTAAGTTACTAAAAAGATTTTTGTTTAGAAACACAAGTTATTAAAAATAATTCTCAGGGAATTGTAAATTAAGTTTCAAAAGAGTTGAAAAGAAATTCACAATTCCTATCTTGTCACCTACATTTTATCAAGAAGAACGCAATTGATAAAATATATTAATTCCGGTGTATTATGGTGCAGCGAATACGCGCAAATACTTTATAATTCATAAAGAGAGTTTGACAATAAAAATGTATTTTAGGATTGAGTGTTCTTTCTCACAGACAAAATCTAGGGCCTATATGTATACCCATAAAGTGAAGTGAGTGTTGAGACCAATCGATAGAACATCGCTGTATTTAACACCGTGAGGTGTTCGGATATCAGCATCATCCACACTTACAAAACCAAATTGAATATACGAAGAAGGGCATTTACGTATCTATACAGACGCTCCTTCTATGCAGAAGATAATTGCGTCCACAGACTATGACTGATGATCTGTTTGCAAGTGATGCAGCGTTCACAATCCACGGCTATTTTGGTTCCACGCATTACCCAGCCGCCTAACTAGTGTTAGGTACCCATTCAGAGCTAGGTGACTCAGGGACGCCCTAGGCCCCGGGAAAAATTCCTTGCCTTCACATGGATTTGAACTCGTGACTATCGGTCAAGTGATGCTAGAAGGAATTCGTTTCGCTATTCAAGCTTCAGTTTCATTTATGTTCCCATCATCTAATTGTGAAGAAGAGTGAGACTGTGTTTAATGCTCAGCATTAATTTTTAAATCCCTTATATTAACTTCGCGGCCGTCTCTCTCTGTCTCTCTGTCTTGGGCTCGGCGGGCTGGGCGGAAAAACAGAAGTCAAAAATGCATCGTATCAAAATTTCAGATCGATCGAACGTACCGTAATTAAATTAATGCATTTTTAGTTTATCCTTATATGAGGTATGTAAATTAAATTCACGGTTTGTTTATTGTTTTTTTGCCACGTGAAATTTTGAGCTGACGCATTGAGGCGACCCAACGAAGCGACGGGCGCTTTTGTTTACATTTTACGTGTCACTCTGAGCTCGGTCAAGCGAATCGGTGACTAGACTTTTCCCCTCTCCCCTACCCACCCCTCCCCCCCACCCCTCCCCCCCACCCACCCCTCCCCCCCACTAGGGTTATGATGCAAAGTTGAGTTAAGACAGATTCAGTCTGTTAATGTTTGAAAATAATCAATACTGTTAGTTATGTCTCATATATAAGGGATTTATAGTCAAAAACTTTGTTTTTACGGGTTTGTTTTATTTAATCCCTTATATTAACTTCGCGGCCGTCTCTCTCTCTCTCTCTGTCTTGGGCTCGGCGGGCGGAAAAACAGAAGTCAAAAATGACCCACTTCCCATGATCCGATCGAACTGAAATTTGGCACACGGACCCGTCTAACCTAACAATGCATGGTATCACAATTTCAGATCGATCGAACGTACCGTAATTAAATTAATGCATTTTTAGTTTATCTATATAAACTATATGTAGAGGTCACTATCGTTTACATTTTACGGGTCACTTGACTTCAGGCCAGCCACCGGTGTGAACACGTCTCGTGCTTAAACCAGGTAAAGCGGCGTGCTTTTGTTTACATTTGGCGTTTCACGGTGAACTTTCCCCAGCGATCGGTGACAAGACCTTTCCCCTCTCCCACCCCCACCCCACCCTTTTTGGGTTAAAAGCAAAGGGGAGTAAATACAGATTCAGTCTGTAGATATTTGTAAATACTTTAAGTTCTGTCTCATATATAAGGGATTTATAGTCAAAAACTTTGTTTTTACGGGTTTGTTTTATTATTCTATTTTTAAACATATCCACCACTCTGGGCTGCATATATCTACAACACTCTTACTTTATTGTTCTATGATCCTCTATAACACTCTTACTTTATTGTTCTAAGATCCTCTACAGAACTCTTAATTTATTGTTCTTAGATCCTCTACAGCACTCTTACTTAATTGTTCAAAGATCCTCCACAGCACTCTTACTTAATTGTTCTAAGATCCTCTACAAAACTCTTACTTAATTGTTCTAAGATCCTCTACAACACTCTTTATTGTTCTAAGATCCTCTACAGCACTCTTACTTATTTGTTCTAAGATCCTCTACAGCACTCTTACTTTATTGTTCTAAGATCCTCTACAGCACACTTACTTTATTGTTCTAAGATCCTCTACAGCACTCTTACTTTATTTTTTCTAAGATCCTCTACAGAACTCTTACTTAATTGTTATAAGATCCCGTTTTCTCGGCTCTTCGTCAAAGTCAAAAGAACATCAATTACACGTCATCGCAGATCGGAACAACCACCTACAAATATAATAAATGTTTGCGCTCCTTTACTATGCACGCCTTTTATGGGTTCCCCGTGTTGGCAAGCTATTATACTTCTCTTTCCCCTGTGTTTTTGTTGTTGTTTTTTTCATAATTTTTTAAAAATTTTAATTATTTTTAAAATATTTTATTATATTTTTAATTTTTTTTTATATTTATTAACTTTTTTAGGGGGGAAATTTCATTGACACCTCATCAATGACAGGAAGTGTCTTCAATCCACGCTAGGGTTAATTAATCCTCGAGTTTTACTTGTGTCTATAGCAAAGCTTTTGACTGACCATTAAGTAAGTCTAACTTATTTAATTCATGTTTATGCTTTAAATTATAAATAACTGATAAATGTTGCATAAGTTATACTATTTCATGCACCCGTTTTCAATCAAAATTTAATACAATATTTATCCCCTATATCTGAAAGGGTTATACTATCACTTACGTTAACATGGTAAAACAAAAGACATTTTTTTATAAATCTAATGAATGGTCTCTCAGAAACAGCTATTTCTATGTGATTATACTGATACAGTTAACACGTAATCTTTTATAAAGATGTAATATGATACACCATTAATTTAATATTTGATTAAATAAAAATGTTTAATGGTGATTTGACACTGTTCAAATTTATGTCAAGGTACCTAGTGTAAAGATGTAAACAAGACTCGCCATTGTGATTCCATATTTATTAACTTCCGGTTTCTCTTCAAGAAACAACAACTCATACAATAATCATTTCATACAATCTAGCATCAAGAGTTATTTACCTTATTACATTCCTCCTTTTCTCGGATATGAAATCATATCAATTGATGATTTAAATATAAGTTTAACATAGAATGAACTTAAAGAACTCTTGATTAATATTATTACCTTGCAGTGAGGAGAATTTAAAATTAAGCAAAGATGTGACAATTCAGATACAAAATAAGATACATTATCTAAATGTCATTTATAAAAATTAAACTTAATGTATTTAGGACTTGGTGTTTATTCTTGATAAAATGTCCAATTGTCATTTCTGATAATATTAAGTTTAATTAATGCTTAAAATTAAAAGTCTTTTAAACGTGTGTGGTGTTCTTGATAAAGTAACCAACTGTTTCTTTAGGGATTAATTGAAGACTATTGTATCTTACGTTATTCACTTAAAATGATATTTAAATGTTACTGACTTTAAAAATGAACTGATTTATGTCTTCATACTTATCTTCCTTACAGACAAATATTTTTTTTTCTGATTTAACATTAATTCTTAATGATTATGTATAACACTTTTCGATGAAACGATATATCTTGAATGGCATTATCATACCATTACACAAACGTTGAAGATCAATTAGATCTAAAAAAAATAAAGACGACAAGACATTAACGAGCTTTAGTCTTGTTAAAACGTTGGGGGCATTCTTGGTTGTTATCTTTGTGATGCCCATCGAGAAACGAACGATTAAAACGATGAACGTGCTCGATTTTCTTTTCACTAAAAGAGTAGTGATTAATTAGCTCATGTGGTAGTCTCTATACCGATCTGGCATCTTTCGAGTTCTTCTGGGACGCTGTAATTGATGGTTAGGTAAATCGACGTCAGCTGCGGGGACAGGCTCGACTGTAGTCTCATCTGGGATGTCGACTGTTGGTTCAGTAGAAAGTTCTTCTTCTTCGATTAGTTCAGCTGATGGTTCTTCTTCTTCGATTAGTTCAGCTGATGTGGGCGCTCGTGGTGACTGTTTGAAGAAGCTGCTGTTTCTCGTGATGGTTTTGTCATTTCTTTGAGCTGTAATCATAGTACCTTTTTTGTGTGTGACAGTATAAGGTATTGGTTCATAAGGAGTTAATGGTCGAATAGATCTAGTGTCTTTGACTAGCACATTATCTCCGGTTTGAATATTTGAAGGTTTTATGTACTGTTTTTTGTCAGCATAGTGCTTCATGGTAGCTTTTGCTCTGGCATCATTTTGCCTAATGACTTGATCTGTTTTATTTTGAGGGACGTTTGGTACTTGAGGAAGTTTTGTTTTTAACTCGCGACCAAATAAAATCTGTGCAGGAGATAGTCCTGTGGAAGTATGGGGTGTTGATCTGTAAGATAAAAGAAATCTGTATAGCTCTTGCTTCCAGTTCTTCTGTTCAATTTCTGCTGTTTTTATACACTTTTTGACTGTGCGCATAAACCTTTCTGTTTCTGCATTTGCTCGGGGCCATAAAGGTGTAATTTTGCGATGATGGATTCCCATGTTTGACATGTAATTTTTGAAGTCATAGCTGTTAAAGGGAGGACCATTATCAGTTTTGAGCTGATCAGGAAGACCGAATTCTGCGAATATTCTGTCAAGTCTAGGTATTGTAGCTCTTGCTGAAGTACTATCAAGAATGTCTACTACAACATACCTTGAATATTCATCGGTGACAACCAGTAGTTGTTGTCCATTTGGTAGATGACCAAAATCAGCGCTTAATTCTGACCATACTCGACTTGGAAGTTCAGACATCTGCAGAGGTTCTCTTGCTGATGTAGGGGTTTACAACTTGACAAGCCAGGCAGTTTTTAACCTTTTTCTCAACTGCGGCATTCATGCCTTGGAACCAAACTTTCTCACGTAGCAAAGCTAGAGTCTTTTGAATCTGTACAAACCTTTGTGTGTAGCAAAAGTTGTAATGTATCTAGATTCTTCATCCAGTTCGATTTGGTTGTAGCCTTGATTTAAGTCTAGTTTGCTGAAAATTTTTGATCCAGAAAGCGTTGTTGAGAGTTCGTCTAAAGTTGACATGTTGTGACGTTCTCGTTTGATAGCTGTATTAGGTGCTCTCATGTTAACACATACACGGATCTGGTCTGGACTTTTAGGTTTAGGAACAATGACAATTGGTGATACCCATGGTGTTGCTCCTGTAGCTTTTTCAATAACACCCATGCTTTCTTCTTTCTTGAGATAATTTTCTAACTGTTTTCGCATATGGAATGGTATTCTTCTGTAGCGTTGTGCAACTGGTAGGACTGTCTCATCAATATGAAGTTTTACTGAATGATCTTTCAGCCTGCCTAGTCCTGTAAATATGTCTGGGAACGGTGCAGAAATTTCACAGTTGCTCACTGCAGTCACTTTCTGAAGAAGTTGAAGCTCAAGACACGTTTTCCAACCAATGATTGGTATTTCTTTTGTTTTCACGACAAGGAAATCGGCAGATATGTCAATGTTCTTGTGTGATATTGATGCATTGAATTTCCTTATAACATCTAGTGGTTGACTTGATGAAAATGGAAATATCTTGGTTTTGCTACTATTCAGATGAGGTTTGGGAGTTAGCTTTTTAAATACATGTTCTGGCAGAATGTTGATGCTTGCTCCAGAATCAGCTAATACTTGTATCATGCTCCCATTGATGGTAACATCAAATAAAGGTAGACATGTGCTTTGGGTGGTGGACATGAACACGTAGTTTTCTTCTAAAGTGTTATTCACATTTCTAACATGCTTGTTAAAAAGTTGTTTCTGGTGTGTGGTGCGTTTCGGTTGAAATGCTGGTCTGGCTGCACTGTTGCAAACTATTGCAAAGTGGTTGTTCTTGCCACATGCTCTGCATTGTTTATTGAAAGCTGGACAATACTTCTGACCACCTTCATGAGGCCATGCTCTTCCACAATTCTTACATTTAGAGGTAGGAACTCTGTTTTGTTTGGGTTGGCTGTTATTAGTGGAACTAGGAGTAGATCTAATTTTATGAAGAGATGAATTATTTCCTTCTACCTGTTTTGCATGTTTTTGCGTAATTTCACAGGTTCTGGCAAACTGTAACAAGTCTGTCAGCAAAATGTTAGGATTGTTTAATCCTTTTCCCGTACCTTGGATGATTTACAACCAGCTATTAGTTGTGACTTTATCTCTTCGTCAGGACTATGGAACTCACACGATGGTGCTAGCTGCTTTAGCTCAGTGTAAAATGTTTCTATTTCATCAGTTTGTTGGTGGAGCTGTCTAAAAGCATATCTTTGAATCTCTTTGTTTACTCTTGGATTAAAGTAACTATTCAATGCTTGAATGAGCTTATCAAACACTGATTCATCCGGTGTTGGAGTTGTTTCCGAGTCCGGTAGTGATTCAACTATATCATTAAGATCATTACCTGCATATGTTAGTAGGAGAGCTTTTTTTCTGCTTTCATCGGTGACATGGTATGCCACAAACAAGTTATTTGTTAGCCTCGACACCCATTTGTGCCATCTAGTAGCCACACCTTCTGACTTCGTATCGAATTCAGGGTAGGCTGGTAGCTGTGCGAAAGCCATGTTGTAAATTTTGTCTCCTCGTTAGATTTAGATCTTGATTTAAGTAATCGAATTAATTAAAATCCGTTTTCAATACTTATCAATCCTTTTAGATCATATATCTTCTTATCCAAAGATATTTGGATTATATTTGACGAAGATGTTCGTGGATTCTGATTAGAAATTTACCTCGTCGCCAATGTAAAGATGTAAACAAGACTCGCCATTGTGATTCCATATTTAATAACTTCCTGTTTCTCTTCAAGAACAACAACTCATACAATAATCATTTCATACAATCTAGCATCAAGAGTTATTTACCTTATTACACCTAGTGTGTGTTTCTCTTTTCTCTGGTCAATATTTTCTAGTTATTTATAACTCTTAGATGGAGCTGATGTCATAGATGTGGCCAAGGTCATAACTCTTAGATGGAGCTGATGTCATTGATGTGGCCAAGGTCATAACTCTTAGATGGAGCTGATGTCATTGATGTGGCCAAGGTCATAACTCTTAGATGGAGCTGATGTCATTGATGTGGCCAGATCATAACTTTTATATGAAGCTGAAGTCATTGATGTTTGACGCGTTTTTTAAGCTTGCACATGCTAAATCACATGCAACACGAAACACATATGTTGTGATGCTTAAAGATATCCACGTTCACTAATATAAAGCTGTGGATCTATTTAACAAGTCTTATATTATAATATAAAGTTGTGGATCTATTTAACAAGTCTTATATTATAATATAAAGTTGTGGATCTATTTAACAAGTCTTATATTATAATATAAAGTTGTGGATCTATTCAACAAGTCTTATATTATAATATAAAGTTGTGGATCTATTTAACAAGTCTTATATTATAATATAAAGTTGTGGATCTATTTAACAAGTCTTATATTAGGTTCATGATTTTGACGTTGTGTAGACGGTCGTTGTGCTCCACCTTCGTCCATTCCTTAATGATGAGATACCGTCGGTTTGTTATTTCAAGATTATACAGAGTCTCCACGTGCTCCCAGTTTAATTTAAAGTTAGAGTTGAGAACCTTCATTAGTAAATTAATTGGTACGTTGAAGGCCTGAGGGCATGAACAAAAGACGATAATAGTCACTGGTTAATTGTTAGTCCAAGGCTTGACTTTCAAATTAAGTATTTCAGTGGCAATTTTCTCTTTAAAATAAAGAATTATTTGATTATATAAATTTAGTACGAGTTTATTTTGAATGCTTTGAATGTTTAATATTTCACTTGAAGCTTACTTAAATTTCAATATCTATAGTTGCTAAATTCTATCTAATCGTATTTAAAATATATGGCTCTATGTTTTCAGCTTATTATCGAACCCGTCTTCTGTGAACTCAGCCTCGACATACAATCTTAGTATAAGGGTCATCGTAACCTAGCTGCCAACCTTACAATCTCAGTATAAGGGTCGCCGTGACCTAGCTGCCAACCTTACAATCTCATTATAAGGGTCGTTGTGACCTAGCTGCCAACCTTACAATCTCAGTATAAGGTTTGTCGTGACCTAGCTGCCAACATTACAATCTCAGTATAAGGGCTGTCGGGACCTAACTGCCAACCGTACAATCTCAGTATAAGGGTTGTCGTGACCTAGCTGCAAACCTTACAATCTCAGTATAAGGGTTGTCGTGACCTAGCTGCAAACCTTACAATCTCAGTATAAGGGTCGTCGTGACCTGGCTGCCAACCTTACACTCACAGTATAAAGGCCATCGTGACCTAGCTGCCAACCTTACAATCTCAGTATAAGGGTAATTGTAACCTAGCTGCCAACTTTTATTGCATGCTTTGTCAACATGCGATCTAAACAAATTATTCTATGTAGTAAATATTGTGTTGCCATAAAGGCTACCATAGAGAATTTCCATATGATCCTCTCACATATAAAACAGTTTCATGTTGACAATGTTAATGTTATTTTTATGATCATAGTCTTTATTTTCTATATCATAAACAGGTTGAAAATTGAATTGGCAATTTAGTTGTTTTTTTTATAATGTAGTCCATTAAACAATTTGCAACTAAAAATTTAAATTTTGAAAAAATGACACGAACGCATAGAAAATTATGCTATCAAACATTGGTATTATTTTAATTAGTCTTATATCAATATCTATCTATGGCATCATTCCGTCCTCAATGGGTGGTGTTATTTCTAATGTTCCTTTTCCCTTGCAAAAGAGAACACAAATGAAGGCACTATGGCCTTGACGATGCTTTTAATAAGGTCAGCTGTTGTCCAGGCAGCAGAACCCCTCTCTCTCTCCACCCAGACGGTGATTCGAGGAGAACAGCTAAGGGGATACAACAAATAGCAATCTGCCTCGAAGGAGTCGCTTGACAAA
>CALYLW010002198.1:70334-121120 GCA_944989445.1 Ampullaceana balthica | reverse complement strand
AAATGTCATCTCGCTTGAATTTGGAAATCAAGGAGGTAGCTGAGCGAGGAAGACCGGAGGTGTGAAATGCCCCAGGGTAGATAGGATGAAATGACGTGCAGGGGGTCTGGGTGGGGGTAGGTAAGTGGTTGGGTTCTCCCCAGAGATGGTTATGTCAAACTGGCCCAACCCCCAGTCTTAATCTAGGGAGGGCGGGACTTGATGATTGATGGACTGGCGACAAATGGACTGTGACGGAAGTTGTTTGGAAATAGGTGGGGCCTCGGGACTGAGGAGTCAGTTATAGGACGGGACCAACTACGTACAGGGAGACAGTAGAGGGGAGAGAGGAGTCAGTTATAGGACGGGACCAACTACGTACAGGGACACAGTAGAGGGGAGAGAGGAGTCAGTTATAGGACGGGACCAACAACGTACAGGGAGACAGTAGAGGGTAGAGAGGAGTCAGTTATAGGACGGGGCCAACTACGTTCAGGGAGACAGTAGGGGGGAGAGAGGAGTCAGTTCTAAGACGGGACCAACTACGTACAGGGAGACAGTAGAGGGAAGAGAGGAGTCAGTTATAGGACGGGACAATCTACGTACAGTGAGACAGTAGAGGGGAGAGAGGAGTCAGTTATAGGACGGGACCAACTACGAACAGGGAGACAGTAGAGGGGAGAGAGGAGTCAGTTATAGGACGGGACCAACTACGTACAGGGAGACAGTAGAGGGAAGAGAGGAGTCAGTTATAGGACGGGACCAACTACGTACAGGGAGACAGTAGAGGAGAGAGAGGAGTCAGTTATAGGACGGGACCAACTACGTACAGGGAGACAGTAGAGGGGAGAGAGGAGTCAGTTATAGAACGGGACCAACTACGTACATGGTGACAGTAGAGGGGAGAGAGGAGTCAGTTATAGGACGGGACCAACTACGTACAGGGAGACAGTAGAGGGGAGAGAGGAGTCAGTTATAGGACGGGACCAACTACGTACAGGGAGACAGTAGAGGGGAGAGAGGAGTCAGTTATAGGACGGGACCAACTACGTACAGGGAGACAGTAGAGGGGAGAGAGGAGTCAGTTATAGGACGGGACCAACTACGTACAGGGAGACAGTAGAGGGGAGAGAGGAGGGAGGAGATTGCAGAGATTAGATGGTAGAATATAGACAGTAGATAGTAGATTGGACTTAGAACAGTTTGATTTTACTTAAGTGAATTTAGATTACAGTATATGTGGAGTCAAATATTGAAGCAATAATGTAATAATAAGTGTTGATGCAGTCTTGGAGTTTGGTGTTTGAATATGAGAAGACATGTGTAACTAGTAATTAAGAAGAATTGCGTGAGAGCAGAGAGATTAGTCCCACGCGAGGATCGACGTTCTCAACAATCTTAATAATACGTGGGAAAATAAAGTAACTGACAAAAATATAAATTATTAATGAATTTAGTATTATTTCCTTAAATTTTAATCGGATTCTAATCGATCAAATTTATTTTAATCGATTACAATTTTTAACGATTAATCGATTAATTAATCTTCAATTTCCTCAGCCCTAAATTATAGTTTATAATATTTTAAAACAATTAATTATTTAAAGAAAAGTTTTTGAAAATTAACAAAAATATGAATTAATAAAAACGTAAAAATAAAACATCGTTATTATTATTTTTAAAATTACTAAATATCATAATCTCATTCACTTTGAAACCTTTTGCATTATTTTTGGCAAGACTAATTACATTGTTTAAAGATCTTAAGAGAAAACACATATGGCATCACAGACTGAAGGCATTTTTCAACAATCACAACTACACCAACATAACACTAGAACACATTTTTAGACAAACAATACAGAAAATGATTGAAAATTTACAAGATAATACTTGAATTTGAATAAAAAGGTATGATGTTCATGTTATTTGTTTCTATCAGAAGTGCTTCAAATATAGAAACATGTTTTGTCATTTAAATTCATGTTAGTTTTTGTATAATTTTGATTCTAGAATCTTGTGTATAATTTTGAATAAGTTATGATAAATCATGATGTACATTATTTATTGATATACAATGATACTGTTTCAACTTGATGTGGCATGAATCTCTGAGGGCAAACACCAACATAACATTAGAACAGATATTTAGATAACAAATTAAAAGAGAATAATAGAAATGTTATGATTAACGTACGATGTTTAAGTTAGTTGTTTCTATGAAAAAATGTTTGGAGATTTAAATTCATTTTACTATTTGCATAATTTTGATTCTACGTAAAAGCTTACCTTATGAGTATTAGGAAAAATTATGTTGTATCATAATGTACATTATTTTATTGTTTATATTGAAATATTATTTTATTTACAAAATTGAAAACAAAAAAATAAGTACAATTATAATTGACAATACGTGAAATGAAACACCTGTCGTTGCTGCTTTAACACAGTGTATAGTTAGAAAGTGGTATCCACTTTCATTCGTTCCTTTGACCTGGAATTCTTATGAAAATAGGTTTACGTTAATAAACTATATGTTATTGCACTCCTCTCTTTGGTAAATTTATATCCCACGCGTTAACCAAACACGTACTTCAATTTGTAATTTAACAACCCCGTAAAAACAAGGTTTTTGAATATAAATCCCTTATATATGAGACATAACTTAAAGTATTGATATGTTCAATATAATACGCAGCGCGCGACAAACATTTATAGAGAGAAACCGACTGATCTCACCTTGCTGTAAAAAAACGGGATTGGGGAGGTTTGGTCATCGATGGCTGGACTGAAATCCAGCGCGAGGAGGTGAACAAAGCAGACGGCTACATTTGTTTATTAAGCGATACACTAAAAATGCATTAATTTAATTACGGTACATTCGATCGATCTGAAATGTTGACAAAATCCATTGTTAGGTAACACAAGTCTATGTACAAAAATTCACCTCGATAGGATGACGGGAAATTTGCCATTTTTTACTTTTTGTTTTTCCTCCCGACCGCAAACGACAGAAACCACAACAGAGAGACAAGGCGGTGAGGTTAATTTAAGAGATTTAATTTAACAACACTGTGTAAACAACGATTTCGACTACATATTTTTTGTAATGACTGTGAGTGTTAAGTCGGCTAAATGTATTTTCTAATGACAAAAGAAAGGATTCACGCTAAAACAAGTGTATGGCCAGTTTGTTTATTACATTTTGTAAACTTTGTTTTTTTTTAAATTCATCTTAAGAGAATCGTGAATCGTGACATTGAAATTCAAAGGTGGTACCATTAAAATATTACTTTCATTTAGGGCTGCAGAAATTATCGATTAATTTGTCGATTAATCGTTGAAAATAGAATCGATTAAATATCGATTAAAATAATTTAAAACGATAAAATTCGATTAAAATTTAAGAAAATATTTATATTTTTTAAAAATGTTAGTAATAAATAATTAATTATTAATAATTAATATTAATTTATATCTATTTTTTAAGTACACATCTCCCGTATAATATGAGTGCAGGAAAACAGGGGAAATAACTCAATAAAAATTTTTTTAAAGTCAATTACCTGTTTTTGTTACTTCCCTTGAAATGTTCAATTTAATGACGTCATTAATTTCTATTTTTGGCTTTAATCGAAATTATCGATTAATTAATCGATAATTTTTCGAAAGTTAACAATTAATTTTAAATTAATCGATAACAGCCCTACTTTCATTGCTTTCTTACATTTAAAGCTTCCATTTATCGTATTCTATAATTAGCCATGATCTTATTTTATATTATTTCTAAAAAAAGATATATTACTTCAGAATTTGTTATTCTTATATTTATGCCACTTTAAATTTATTGTTAATTTTTAGCTTTCTAAAGGTTTCTTGCCAGTCTGTGTGTCACAATATGTGGTCTTAACTCTATAAAGGAACTACCTATAGGATCACATTAAAAAAACAACTGATTATTAACATCTGGTTACTTCACTCTCAGACCATTCCCATTAATTGGTTGTAGCTTTAATTGTAAACAAAATGTACACATACTCCATTAATTCCTGGTGGTAGTCGGACACTTCGATCCTGCCAGTTCGACCACAGGACGTTTCGACCCCATGACGTTTTGACCCCGGCAAGTTAAAGGTAAGGATTTTTAACGCTTTGGTGAAACCTGTGCTGCTATATGGAGCCGAGACGTGGAGAACAACGGCGGTAAACCTGACCAGAATTCAGTCCTTTATCAACAATTGTCTAAGAAGGATTCTCAGAATTCACAGGCCAGAAAAAATCAGTAAACGGGAAATGTTGCAGTAGACAAAGCGGATTAAAAGATTCCCCAAAATCGGTGCAGGTGGACTGGTCATACACTTAGAAAACCTGCTTCTAGTACAACAAGGCAAGCCCTGAAATGGAACCCCTAGGGTGAGAGGAAAAGAGGCCGTCCAAGAGACACTTGGCACCGAGAATTGGAGCCAGACAAAAAGAGAATTTGCTATGACTGGAAGAGCCTGGAGAAGCTGGCCCAGGATAGAGATGCCAGGTCTCTCGTAGGTGGCCTTTGACCTTGGAGTAATCGCAAAAGCCGACGATGATCGGTGTATGCCCCTAATGGACGAGATGATCGGTGTATGCCTCTCATGGGCGAGATGATTGGTGTATGCCCCTCATGGACGAGATGATCGGTGTATGCCCCTCATGGACGAGATGATCGGTGTATGCCCCTCATGGACGAGATGATCGGTGTATGCCCCTCATCGACGAGATGATCGGTGTATGCCCCTCATGGGCGAGAGGTCTCAACAACAAAAACATCATATACCGCAGTGCTTCTCAAACCTTTTAGCATGGTGGACCGGCAAGGATATTTCCATCGCACCAGGGGCCAGTGCACTATTTTCCCTGTACAGACGTGGTAGCGACATGAGACCACACATGGCGTACAGCTCTAAAACATTGGGCATAAAATATTACATGTCATCCAACAATTTTGAAAACATTAACAATTTATCTTCACTGTTGATGATAATCGTGGGCGGTAACTACTTTATTTAAACTTTTGTTTTCATCGGCAAGGACTGGCTGGAACTATAAACTGTTCTCTAAAAATAATTCAGAATCATAGCATTTTAAAAATTTGGGCCTAGTTTTTATAAATGATAAAAAAATACATTAATAGTATTTAATTGATTTAATTGTCCCCTAACTATGCTAGTAACAAAGTCAATTTTAATTACATTGATTTAGTTTCTACGTTCAATTTATCAATTTTATAAAACATAAGAGATAAAAAAAATGGCATAAAATAGATTTCTTTGGAGGGTGGGAGAATTAATTGTTAACCGATAGATACGAAAATCATTGCATTTCATTTTCATTATTTTCATTATATCCCTAGATATAGGGACCGAAGTCAAAAAGAAATAACATTGGAGTCTAACGTCACTTCGTGCACAGGTTAGATAAAGATACATATAGCTTAAATTTAATTATAATTATTTTATAGTTTCTGTAGCTATTCAAAAAATATGCAATATTTAAAATGAATTTTTTATTTGAATTGATTTTTTGCAAACGAAAATTTAAGTTACAAAGAAGATTTTTGTTTATAAACACAAGTTACTAATGATAATCCTCAGGAAATTGTAAATTAAATTTCAAAATATTTGAAAAACAAAATCACAATTCCTATCTTGTAACCAACATTTTATCAAGAAGAACGCAATTGATAAAATATATTAATTCCGGTGTTTTATGGTGCAGCGAAAATGCGCAAATGCTTTATAATGCACAAAGAGAGTTTGACAATAAAAAATTATTTTAGGATTGAGTGTTCTTTCTCACAGACAAAATCTAGTAAAATTTGTATACCCATAAAGTGAAGTGAGTGTTGAGACCATTCGATAGAACATCGCTGCATTTAACACCGTTAGGTAATTGGATGCCAGCATCATCCACATGTACAAAACCAAATTGAATATATGAAGTATGTCTTTTTCAAGTGATGCTAGAACGAATTCGTTTCGCTAATCAAGCTTCGTTTTCATATATGTTCCCATCATCTAATTGTGAAGAAGAGTGAGACTGTGTTTAATGCTCAGCATTCATTTTTATTCTATTTTTAAACATATCCACCACCTGGGTTGCACATATCTACAGCACTCTTACTTTATTGTTCTAAGAACCTCTACAGCAATCTTACTTTATTGTTCTAAGTTCCTATACAGCACTCTTACTTTATTGTTCTAAGATCTTCTACAGCAATCTTACTTTATTGTTCTAAGATCCTCTATAGCACTCTTACTTTATTGTTCTAAGATCATATACAGCGGTTGCCCCAAATCCCCGGGCCGCGGTCCGGTACCGGGCCGTAGACCAAATGACACCATTTTATATGAAAGTGTGACTGTATTAAAATAATATACAAAAATCCCATCAGCTAACTTCTCAACAGCACAATATCGGAGGGAATAGAAGAAATACAAAGATCGGTCAGGCAGGGATGCCCACTTTCACCCTACATATTGTGGAGATCGTACGCGCAGTTAGTAGCATTCAAAGAGACATCTGGTCCTTTTGAAGTTGCACGTGGCCACCGGAGGTTGACCACAAGACGTTAAATGGTATTATGGTGTTAACTGGCCCAGTCAGTAGATTCGGCGATGAAAGGAGTTGCCGAGCGAGGTGACCGGAGGTGTTAAATCTGCCCAGGGGTAGATAGGAATGACCAGACGTGCAGGTAGTCTGGTCGGGGGTAGGAAAGGGGTACACCATAGACGGTTATATCAATCGGCCCCTCCACCCCGCACAAGTCCATCTATGGGGGGTAGTACGAGATGATTGACAGATATGGTGAGCCTATGACAATTAGAGACTGACGGAAGACTGGACACAATGGACTGACGTGAGTTGTTTGGAGGCGTGGCCTCAGGATAGTGGGTTGGTTATAGAACGGGACGAACTACGGACAAAAAGGGAGATAGGAGATTACAGAGAGTAGATGGTAGACAGGAGACGGTAAACAGTAGATAGTAGAGTTGGACTTAGGACAGTTAGTCTTGTACTTATGTGAATTTAGAATTGAGAGTTTATGTTGGAGTAAATGAATGAAGCAATAAACTAATCATAAGTGTTCATGCAGTCTTGGAGTTTGCTGTTGATTATGAGAAGACAAGTGTGAAAGGAAGAATTGAGTGAAAGGAGAGAGTTAGTCACACAGTTAGACAGCAGGTTCTTCACAATATACATCATAGCGATTGAACCAGTGCTAGAGAAGATTAGACTAGACGAAACAATAAAAGGAATCAACTTACATAACATAGGAGAAAGAAAACTATTAGCATACGTGGACGACACCATACTATTCCAGCAGAACAACGACTCGATCAATAGGATAATGGAAACATTTGAAGAATTTGGACTAGGAAGCGGATCTAAAAGTATACCGAATCTTTAATAGAAACAATATTCAGAGCAAACATTCAAAACTTAATAGACCAAACACAAACCTTAAACCTAAAATAAGTACTATACCCGAACTAAACTAAATTAATAATTTAATAAATAAATATTATATGCTCAAGCTGTAAATAAATGTAAATATATTCATGTTCGCATAAAATGTAAAGGCAATAACCCCGGACAGTGTCTACGCTCAGAAAATCGCCTATTCCTTTCAGAGAGGAATCGAAGGAATGCAGGAGTTAGGCACGGACAAGTCTACTGGAGGAACAGCCATCATCCATCACCTACTAATTGTCCCTTAACATGCTATGTCCGAAAAAGGGACTGCAGCGGAGATCAATGAAAGTAATTTGAGGTTTCCTTCGCAACCCCATTTTTCTTAAAATAAAAGAAATTAAAAAAAAGAAATTCAAAGTGTTACGACACTTCCTTCGTTCCTCTCATTAACATTATTTATTCTATAAACTAAAATATTAGGATAATAACAACAATATTATCATTCCTTGTTACTAGAAATGTAGTTTATAAATTTGGACACTAGTTAATATTTTATACATACGAATGGATAATTTTAATAACACTACGTTAAATACTATTACTTTCTTATGCTTAAAGATAGATTTTCAGTGCAATGGATCTGCTATTATACCTCGTATGAAATAGTAATATAACATTTCTTCACACTATAAATATGCAGAACATTTGATTTTGTTATTTCTTCTTTATTAATTTCGCATGTTACAATTAAAGGATTTGTATCTGAAATATCTCTGATATTACTTATCTCAGTTTGTTGCTCTCCTCATTCTATAAAGTTAACATTCAGAATTAATTTGAATTTAAAAGAACTGTTTATTAAGGGTAGAAATAAAAAACTTATCATTATTTGTCAATTATTCTTATATTGTTAAAAGTCAATATCCAGATATTGCAGTTATATTGTATCATGTATCATTTAATAATAATATGGACTCTATTGCCCGCTTGTTTACTACGTAATTTGAGTCAGAAACGGTTGTTGAGTATATATACAATCTATTTTAATGTTTATCCTATTTCTAGGATCGAATAAAGTGGATGACACTTGACTAATATGGACGCTTGTGCCACTACCATTTCAGCAGCACAAGGTTGATTCATTCGACAATTCAATACTTTTAAATATTGAAAATAAGTAGTTTACATATATATATATATATATATATATATATATATATATTTAAATGCAAATAATTAAAATTCAGACATGATTTTAAATAATTTGTTTGTTTGATCATAAATTTATATTAACTAAACAAATGTGCAATAATAATACAAATGAAAAAAAAATTAATAAAATTAAAGATATTAAAAGAAAGACATAAAAAAAGAAAGAATAATATCCCTTGATGCAATTAAATCTAAGTCATATTTTTTATTGTATTTGCTTCACGATAAATGTTATCTCGGGAACTGAAACTAAATTTTCAAAACCATTATTTACAAGGTATCTCTTAGATAACATACATAATATTTAACTATGTAATTATTTGGTGTGAACATTTAGTCAAATCTATTTAATTAAATACAAAATGGCGCTATTGGTTTATGGAATGGTATCGCATGATTTTAAATATGTTAATGACGTCATTATTTCTGCTCTACTCCATCGGTTTATAGAGTAGTGATCTATTTAATGTGACGCTGTACTTTCTAACTTAGTGATCTTCTATCTGTCTATTTACTCTCTAGTCAGTTATGATCTTCTTTACTTTCTTTCTTGTTCTATTATAAGAACTAAAACAATTGGTTTACTGTACTTCTCGTTCTGTTCCATGAAGCCATGTAATTCTCTTTTATTACACACCGGAAACATTCATACTTTCAAGGTATTTAAAACTAAAGACAGATACCAACTTTTACAAATATACTTTTCTCAATGACTTGCTGACACGTTATGGACAAATTAAACTTAGGTTACACATGCCATTCTTATCCGTATTTGTTTTGTTTAATTATCATTTATTTGATATATACATATCAATATACATAATTCCCGTTGTCTGTATGTATGGATGTAATTATAATGCTGTTAGGTGGCGCTGCGATCGATTTTGTTTTATAGTGCTGCACCAAAAATTGCACTTTTAGAACGTTCCGCATAAAATTGTTCAATATGATAATAAATGAATCAAATAAAAATAAATAAAATAAATGAAAGTTCTGTATTACATTATTTTTTAATCTGATGTCTGTATATTTTGAAAACTTCCGCCATTTTTGACGGAATAGTACAAAATATATTTAACATTTGAAGCCCGATGAACCCAAGCCAAGCTTAATGTACACAATTTAGATAGCAGAATATACATCGACACTTTCAAATTGTTATATCAACAAAATGATAAAAAAATAGATTAAATGATTTAAAGTTTTTATTTACTGTAAACGTCTAAGCTAAATTCCATCTGTTAATATAATATAAAATGAATAATTATCGCAATAACCAATTTATGTAAGACTTAAATTATAATTTAACATTAACAGAGTTCTTGCATCTAAATCGTAGTCTTATCTATACAGATGCTCCATCTATACAGAAGATTGTGTCCAGAGACCATGCCGGACTGAGGGCAAGTAACGCAGCGTTCACAGGCAAACGGCTTTGAGGGTTATACGCTAATCTAAGCCGCCTTTGTTTTCCTAAATAGATTCAGTGCACCCTTTCAGTGTGAGCTCAGGGACACACTTTGCCCCTAGAACAAAACCCTGCCTTCATAGAGATAACGGCAGCCCTAACTAGTGTCGTAACTGAGTTGACTGAGGGACCACTTGGCCCCTAGAACTAAATCCTGCCTTCATGGAGATAACGGCAGCCCTAACTAGAGTCGTAGCTGGTTTGACTCAGGGACCACTTGGCCCCTAGAAGAAAACCCTGCCTTCATAGAGATAAAGGCTGTCCTAACTAGTGTCGTAGCTGAGTTGACTCAGGGACTACTTTGCCCCTAGAACAAAACCCTGCCTTCATAGAGATAACCTCAGCCCTAACTAGTGTCGTAGCTGGGTTGACTCAAGGACCACCTTGGCCCTTAGAACAAAACCCTGCCTTCATGGAGTTAACAACAGCTCTAACTAGTGGCGTAGCTGGGTTGACTCAGGGACACACTTTGCCACCAGAACAAAACCCTGCCTTCATGGAGATAACGGCAGCCCTAACTTTTGTCGTAGCTGAGTTGACTCAGGGACCACTTGGCCCCTAGAACAAAACCCAGCCTTCACGGAGATAACGGCAGCCCTAACTAGTGTCGTAGCTGGGTTGACTCAAGGACAACCTTGGCCCCTAGAACAAAACCCTGCCGTAATGGAGATAACGGCTGCCCTAACTAGTGTCGTAGCTGCGTTGACTCATGTACGCCCTTTGGCCCCTAGAACAAAACCCTGCCTTCACGGAGATAACGACAGCCCTTACTAGTGTCGTAGCTGGGTTGACTCATGTACGCCCTTTGGCCCCTAGAACAAAACCCTGCCTTCACGGAGATAACGACAGCCCTAACTAGTGTCGTAGCTGGGTTGACTCATGTACGCCCTTTGGCCCCTAGAACAAAACCCTGTCTTCATGGAGAAAACGTAGGCCGAGAACACATGCCACTCGACCGCCGTTCTCCAATGATTGTTCACTTTAGGTTATATTACCATTTAAATAGTGTTGTTTTTTTACGTCTCCAAGAGGAATCAGTGCATAAAAAAGACATTTGTTATAATCAATGACGTCATCTGTATTGACACGGTGGAACTACAGCACTCCAAAGACATTATCTACAAACAGATTTAGATTCTTGCTCGCCAGTAAAGACAAAGAAGCGCTTTCCTTCCTTAGATCAAGGCCAATAAGTGTTGGCTGAAGAGAGTTGTCTCTTCTTCTAAACGCGTTGTTCTTAGAAAATGAAAGTGTAACGTATTCCTAAATTAAGAAATACAGGATATAGATGAAAATTAAAAATGTGAATTAAGTTTAATAAAAGTAAGAAGATTATGAACAGAAAAATCTTACTTTTAGGTACAAAGTAATCAAGGGGTAGAGTTTACTAGAATATACTTGACTCAAGCAAATCTTGCAGTGTAAAAACCATTTTATTCATAAACTAGAAAAAAACAAGTCTTTTAAATGCATGTCCATGACAATTTCGACACTCACAATAACGTATTTGTACGCTAATCTCGTCCATCTTTATTATGTTCTTTAATTGTCGTTCACACACCTTGATAAAACTCAAAGTCTATGGCTGGTCCAGACTCACCACATATAACAAAATGTGTTACTTATACAAGAGATGGTTTGCCTTTGATAAATTGTTTAGCTGGGACATTGCTTGTGAATGGAATCATCTGCTCATAAAACTGAATTAAATTCATCTCTTTGCAGCTGTAAGCAACGTGTCCTTATTGCCTTGATGCTGGGTACAATTTTCAGGAACTCATGTATCCACTGGTTTAGCTGAGTTCTTTCTGCAGCACAAATGTGTAATATGTAGATGATGTGTAACTTCACACAGTAGTTTGTTGGTTTTTACAAGCGCCGGCAAATCTTAGTCGGAACATTGTTAACGGATAATGCTTAAAAGCTAAGTCTAACCATTTCGTGTCAGATATTTCTGAGAAAAATTGACCACTTTTTGGTCCAGAAGACGAGTAGGGTTGCAGACTGTGACCTGAAACCAAGACAAACTGTCGGGAAAAGCTGTAGTATGTAAACTGCGCACAGAACCCCCATGGATAACTAGGTGGAGGGGCTTGACCTTAGCGAGAGGTCTGGTGCTGAGTGCCGGAAGGTGCAAGTCTACATCACCCAACAGGGCACCGCTAGGAACTCTAAAGACCGACAGACGCACTGGGCAAGGGGGCGAAACACACACGGATTGAGACATACGGAAATATCGACAATATTAACCATGAGACAAAGATAGTAGGACAAAATCTCCAACCAATTGTGTGCGATCCACGTGCAAGTCTCTCTATCTGAGAGAACATCACGTAGCGAAATATAAAAAGGATGGCTATTATATAAAATTCAGCAGTTAGGTGTCGCTGGATACAATCGTTCCTAACGGACATGATGATCAAAACTCGTTTGAGAGGCTCATTATCCAGCTTAGCGCATCTCGAGGACTGACTGCCCCAGGGGTCTGCCCTACAATGAACATTGTTCTTAACTTCCTCAAGGACGGACTGTACAGGGGTCTGCCTTAATTTGTACGTTGTTCTTAGTTAGCTCAAAGACGGACCCCCCACCCCCAGGGTCTGCCCTAAAATGTACAATGTTCTTAGCTGGCTCAAGGAATACACGAGCAGAAAGGTTTACCAGTTTATGCAGCAACCAAGCAAGAACGATCCTTGGTGGCAACTTAAGCGTGGCGATTAGACACTATCACCCAGATGAGGACTGAACACTGTCCCACACAGAACTACCTGCATATGTTTGACACAGAAGGGATAATGGCTGTCGAACATGTGCCAGCTCAGAGGTGATGGTCTGATAGAAAGCCCTGCGCTTGGCGGGGATATGAATAGAGAAACTCCAATTCCTTTGGAAAAGTTTCTTTATACCGATGTCTGCTTGATGAGGCTTGTCTGTGATAAATTGAGCTTATCTTTATACCGATTTCTGCTTGATGACGCTTGTCTGGGATAAATTGAGCCGGGTCCTAAGAGTGTATCTTTATACCGATGTCTGCTTGATGACGCTTGTCTGGGATAAATTGAGCCGGGTCCTAAGAGTGTATCTTTATACCGATGTCTGCTTGATGAGGCTTGATAAATTGAGCCGGGTCCTAAGAGCGTAGAGCTCGACCCTAAAAGAGAATGCCATGTATTTATTTAATGTGAACGATAATTGATGTAATTGCTTTAAAGGGCTTTTTTGGGTTTCAGAGTTTTGATTAATAAAAATAAGATATATTTAAGAGAATTTTATAATTCTAAAACAAAAAATGAGAGTGACACATCACCCAAATAGTTAGTGTCTAATTAAAAAAAAATAAGGGTCAGTTTTAATGATTACCTGGAAAGAATTTCAATAGGCAAAGGTAAGTAAGATAGATATACAGCGTAACATTACATGCAACAATAAACAAAACAATAGCTTTGGACAGAATTAATGACGTCATTTAATATTATTTGAATTAGCAATAACAACACACAAAAATGACTGCCATTTTAAAAAACATAATTTTATTATTATATTTTTTACATGAGTTCATTTAAACGTTAAATATCAACTGACGTATATTTAAACTTGTTGTATGTCATATAAATGATAACGTATGCATACGTATTATTTTAAGTATTGGCGCATTACTTCTATAGTTAGGAAAATTGTGACATCAAATGACAAAAATAACCCATTGAATGTGTTGCTTTCTATCAAGAGAATTAATGTAGTGTTTTATTATACATAATCTTTTTAAAAAATGTCCAGTAAAGAATAACTTTTTTTAATTAACCATTTTAATAAATTTAATTGTGCACTAAAGATGTGCAACATAACTTTAGTTATTACTCTGTATTATCGGTATAATTTACATTGAATTTTTATTGTTAATGAGAAAATTGAAAACTATCATGTAAATACACTCATAATTATTTAAGCTATAAGTAAAACTTATCCCTGCAATTAAACCAATCTCCGTGTTCTTTTAAAGTGGTATCCACTTTCATTCGTTCCTTTAATTAGGAATTCGTTGAAGAATAGACTCTTAAAATCAGAATTAAACATTACGCATAATTAATATAAATATCCCATTGGAATAAGAAAACCACTAATAATAAAATAAATTCATTTAATTATGATGATAGGCTGAAATGCTTTCAGGTCTATAACGACCTTATGTTTTAAGTCGTATACATGTATTTCTAAATACAGGATTCACGCTTAAACTAAAACAAGAATAGGGCCAGTTTGTATGTTCCATTTTGTAGAATGTGTACTTTCAAATTCATCTTAAGAGACTCGTTACGTAGAAATTCAAGGAGGTACTTTACTATAAATAAGTTGGATTTTGGTTGACATTTGGCACACTCCTAAAAAGTGTTTGCCACTTCTGATCTATATGATCAAACTTTAAAACAAAACTGATTATTTACATCTGGTTACTAAACTCTCAGACTATTCCCATTAATTAGTTGTAAATTTTAATTGAACAGAAAATGTACACGTAGTAGATTAATTGCTGGTAAGACTTAATAAGTTATTTGAAAGCTCTAGTCTTCCCTTTTTTAAAAGAAATTAAATTTTATTATAACTTCAACTCAAAGGAAGTCATTTCTTTCCAATTTATATTAATATTAAGTTGATGATTTAATCCAAATTCTACATTGTATTTTCTTATTAAAGAATAGAAACCAACTTTACATGTGACACTATATACATGTATATGAATGATTATAAAAGAATCAAATACAATTAAAGTATTGCACAATTTAATAAGAAGACACATAAGCAAAACGAGATTAATTAGCAGGTATCTTTATAAGTAGTTTATTAGTTAAATACATTCCTTTACATGAGTTTGGTACGTACGTGTGTATAACAGTGAGGCGATACTAACATGAGTTTGGTACGTACGTGTGTATAACAGTGAGGCGATACTAACATGAGTTTGGTACGTACGTGTGTATAACAGTGAGGCGATACTAACATGAGTTTGGTACGTACGTGTGTATAACAGTGAGGCGATACTAACATTAGTTTGGTACGTACGTGTGTATAACAGTGAGACGATACTAACATGAGTTTGGTACGTACGTGTGTATAACAGTGAGGCGATACTAACATGAGTTTGGTATGTACGTGTGTATAACAGTGAGACGATACTAACATGAGTTTGGTACGTACGTGTGTATAACAGTGAGACGATACTAACATGAGTTTGGTACGTACGTGTGTATAACAGTGAGGCGATACTAACATGAGTTTGGTACGTACGTGTGTATAACAGTGAGACGATACTAACATGAGTTTGGTATGTACGTGTGTATAACAGTGAGACGATACTAACATGAGTTTGGTACGTACGTGTGTATAACAGTGAGACGATACTAACATGAGTTTGGTACGTACGTGTGTATAACAGTGAGGCGATACTAACATGAGTTTGGTACGTACGTGTGTATAACAGTGAGGCGATACTAACATGAGTTTGGTACGTACGTCTGTATAACAGTGAGGCGATACTAAACAAAACACCAAAAAGTATGACGACTGTTACACTTAATTGCATAAACATTAATGAAACCGAGAAATGGTAAAATAAAACCTAGATCTAGGTTGAAAAACCTAGCGCTACAAGCACTGAATAGTAGAATTTCTTTGATTAACTCATGGCGAATTTAATTTACAAGAGAAAGGGGGTGCAATAACAATTAGTTTATCAACGATTATTAATTTTTGAACGAACTCTTAATTAAAGGAACAAATAAAAGTGGATACCACTTTCCTTTTTTGTTAAAGGAGGGTTGCAGTGGAAACCTCAAATTTCTTTCATTGAACTCCGCTGCAGTCCCTTTTTTGGACATAGCGTTTAATTTTTATGTTTATGCAATTTACATTTTATTTTGGCTAAAGGCCTTTTTTTCAAAATTTTTGGTGATACAAATAATTAGTGTTAAAGACAACAAAAAAGTAAATATTAAAAAGGTTAGTAAACTAGAAAAGCATGGTGATGTATGTGACGTGTCCTGTGGAGTTAAATATGAGTATGAATGGGACGATAAATGAAATGGTGTGAAACAAAATGTGGAAACAATAAAACAAAAAAGAAAACATGGGTGATGGCTGTTCCTCCAGTAGATTTCTCAGTGCCTGCTTCCTTTGATTATGCAGTTTCCTCTTTGAAAGGAAAGAGCGAATTTCTTAGCGTAGACACTGTCCGGAAATGTTCACGCCTTAACATTTTTTACATATAAATATATTTATATTTACAAAATTTTTACAGCGGATGATTAAACTTCAGCCAATTTATTGTATTGTTATTTAATTTAGGGTATATTTAGTTTTATATATGATCTATTAAATTTTGGATTTTCGCTCTAAATAGTATCTCTATTAAATTGTCCGTATACATTTGTTTGTTAAATATTACGTTTGTCCTGCACTACCAAATGTACTGTCTATATTCTGCCATCAGTCGTAAGCTGATGACATGTTGGGTTGTGTTATGGGATCTAGGGATTGTGTTTAAGGCTATCGCTTTATCTATGTCTACTGGGTAAATCGTTCCTGCTTTTTTTAGTAGTTTTAGTGTATTTTTAGTTTGTTGTATTGCTTCGCACATCATAAACAGGTTTCTCTCTGTTTCTATTATTAAATATTTACAGAGAGGGCATCTTGGTCTCTGGAGTGTCTGTTGTTCGAGTCTTTCTGAGGTTGGCGTCATATTATAAATAAAGCGAAAAGTTATTTCTCTAGCCCTTGGTTTTATTTCTCTAATGTGTAATTTTTTGAAGGTGTCTTTTATTTCGGTTGTATTGAAATGTCGCATCCACTTGGTTCGCTCAAGATGATGCGTTTTCTTTCATTCTATCAAGTGGTTGTAAATTTCTTTGTTTGTTTTATTGACTAACGTCTCATTAGTTTTTATCGCGCGTAAGCATGCTTGGTAAAAATAGGCTTATTGATAGGAGTTAGACGTGTCAGTCTGACCCCTATGTAATAGTGTGTTAGGCAGTATTCCTTGTGATCTTTAATGGCCTGTCCTAAAAATTTAACTCTGATAGCTTCTATTTTTGTATCTATATCTTGTAAATTTATTCCTCCTTCTAATTTAGTCTGCATTAAAGTAGATTTATTTATGTTCCATTTAGTGCTCTTAAAAATAAATCTCCTAATAATTTGGTTAATTGTGTTAAGTTAAGTGTACGTTGAGGAATGTTAAAAATATTCCCTACGTAAATTAGTTTTGATATTATTAACCCCTTCGGACACGGACTTACAAATTTCTTCAAAAAAATTATTTGATGGTTGGAAAATGATATACTGATATTGCCATAGTAAGATTTTGACCATTGGTTATGTAATATGCAAATTAGAGCATGTGCGCATATGTACACACCGTGTCTCAATTAAGTAAAAAACAACAACATTTTATAGGAACATTACAATAATTTCAGAATATCAAAAAAATTATAAATAAAACTCAAAGTTTTATTATTTCAATAGTTATAAATATTGTTAAAAAACATTTTTTTCATAATATTGTAATTTATTTAACAGAAAAATATGAAGAAAAAAATGGTTAAATGTATAAATAATAGTTGCGTACATGTTCATTGTTGTGGAACATTAAAAAATTATTTAAAAAACAGTTCTGTCAATGTTTTCAACACAGAAAAGGATTAAACTTTTTACATGAAACCTAAAACCAGTTTTAACATTTATATTCTTCTAGTTTTCAACTTTGGCCAAACTTTTAAATGTAGATGAGAAAATTACCTAACTGATCATTTTTAACCTCTGAAATTATACTTTCTCACTCGAAGATCTAATTAATTCAGGTGGTAAGAGCATTCAATCAACAAAAACTGCTAATACTTTGGGCTAACAACAGGTCAGCAAAGTTGGGGTGTAGCCAGGCAAGCTTTCATCAACATGTTCACCTGCTCACTTTTTCAGTAGATCAAAAATATTATTAAGAGGAACCTCTATGAACTTCAATGTCACCATGCTCTAAAGAGGAATTTAAAAGAGCAAAAAGTCTACAAAATAAAATGAACAAACTAGCCATATTCTTTTTTATCGTTAATTCTGTACTTCGTTATAAGAAAATCCATTTTGTCCACTCCACACATAAAGTCATCATAGACCCGAATGCACTTCGGCCATCAACAAAAATAAAATCCTTGCAACTTTCACCTCATTGTCAAACTTGTCCAAACATTTGATCATACAAACATCTCATTCTGCTTTAATTTTATAGTCACTTGATACACTGCCATCGTTTTCAGGTCTTTTTCTGATTTCAGGACACATCACATCAACCGTTTGGATTTCACAATACCTAAAAAAAGTATTAATTTTTAAATTTTTTAAAAACTTTTAAATTCCTTAATTAAAAATAAGTCTAAACAAAATGAAATAATCTGCTGATAAACTAAATTAAATTCCTCACTGGGCACCTGTAACTAACGTGCCCTTATTTCCGAGGTCCCTCTGCAGTAAAATTGGGTAAATCTGTTTCGAAGCAGTGTATCACAGGCATGACATCTGCAACTGACCAAACTCTGCCTCTATTTGCCAAAATATTCCAATTCTTGGAAATAAGTAAGTTTATCATGATTATGGTAATGGCAAATAAAATGTTGAATCGCCTTGGTAGAAGTATTTAAAGTTTTCAATATCAAGTTTATCTTGACTGGTTGAATCAGGGTTAAATGGTTGTCTATTTTTCTGAGAGGGCAGCTCCTGATGAGCTGCTGTAACAGGGTTGACCTCACCATTGTCATCTTCATCAATCAAGATATCATTACAGTAGGCTCTTCATTAACACCGCTGTACATTTCATCACCCGAGTCATCTCTGTGATATGATTCTGAGAAGTCCAATTCTGAATCTTCGAGGTGGTCTCAAACATAGTCGGACAGTAAAAAGCAAGACGTTGACTTTGTCATTGCTGTCAACCTGAAAGTAAATTATAAAAATAATAAAATAACATTGACTGTAACTGATCTAATAACAAGCATTCAAGGTTGAAATCTCATTCTCCATAAATAAAAAAACACACTTTCTTTTCACTTGTAGGATTTATTATATAATCAATAACATTACTACTATTAGTATTAGTATTACTAATTAATTAATTAATTCACATTTTAAATATTATAAGAACGTTAAGAATAGTTAAATTGAAAAAAAAATTGTTAAATGCAAAACACAACAATATATCTACAATGAATCAAGGCTTTTTCACTATTATTACTAACTTTTAAACTTATAACCTATTATCGACTTTACTCACTTGAAACACACTGTGTACATATGTGCACACCATTTTTTCAAAAATTATTTTAGGCACCCAAATATGTTTATAAAAATAAAATGTATACTTTCACACACAATAACATTAAAACTATCGTATCAATGTACTTTAAGATAGGAATTTAAGCTTTAAATTAAAAATAAAAAATGTATAAAAAAAACTCACCAGATCGCTGTTTTGGGTCGAAGTAAATAAAGTAATGGGGGTGAGACTGCAATCAGGCTTTTAAATAAGTAAATTTATGATATAAAAAAACAGGGTATTAGTTGGCATGACAAGACGTAACACAACAGCGAACGTTTCGGCAAAGAGCCTTCCTCAACGGACAAATAGTACACACATGAAAAGAAAAACACGGAATAATAATAGAAAAAACACTTAGCTGCGGTGAAATCCAAGCAGTCCAGTAGGGATAAAGAAAGAAGAGAAAAGTAAGAGCTTATATAGGAAATGAAAGGGTGGGTGTGGCCAATCAATCAGCTTGTCAGTGCGAACACAACATTGATCCCGTGTGGTGTAAGAGTCCCATACTCGTGGATTTGTCTATCATTTATGAATTATAATAAAAATTATAATTCAATAAAAAGACGAAATATTTTTGAACGTTTAACTTGAATGTACATTTTAATGCCTTTACCATCTTATGTTTACATTTGTATCAATAAAGCTCTACATTTGAAATACAATATATTTATGTTATGAATTTAACAAAAAATACATTAATTTTTTTATTTTTTTTTAAAAACAGTATTCAGCGTTCACCATACACTTAACCAACTATCACAGACACGACGTTAGGGAAATGTGCCGGTAGATGGCGGGGTGTTTGCCTTGTTTTCTTTCTTTAGGAATTGTGATGATTGTGATGATTGTGATGATTGTGATGATTGTGGCTTTCTTCTGCATTTTCCGGAGTGTGGTTGTAGTCAAATTTCTATTGATAAAGTGAAGCAGCTTTATCTTGCCTGTCTTGTCCAGATGATTCAGCATTTCATTGTATCCAGAACTGGTGGTTTCAAAGGCTTGCAATTAATTTTCGAGTGCAGTTTGCAATTCGTTCAACTTGAAATAGATCGAAAAGCCTCTAGATGGTGGCTTGTGTTTTATCTGCCCCCCCCCCTCCTTTTTTCAAGTAATTATTTTTAGTTTAGTGAATACAGGCGTTATTGGGCCAATGAGTGCTTCAAATATCCCCAAAACTTTTCTAAGAACCTGTTTGGTGGATAATTTTACACGTACATGTGAACTTAACTTTGTTTAAATATTTAACATCTTTCTTTTTCCTTAAACAATATATATATATATATATATATATATATATTATATATATATATATATATATATATATATATATATATATATATATATATATATAGGGGCTACGGAAAATAACGATTAATTAATCGATTAATGATTAAAATTTTATTGGATTAAAATTAATTTGATCGATTAAAATTATATTACGATTTAAGAAAATAATGAGAATATTTATTTTCTCCAATTTATTTATAATTTGTTGTTTTTTTTTAATTACATACTTTTCTCTCGTATTAATAGCAATATTATTATTTATTTAGAAGTACATACCTAAACTGAAAGGTCTTGCTTCCTTATTTCTTTCATAGTAGAACAAATTCGCTCTGTTTTGTCACAAAATTTGGGAGCCACGGAATTAACCTCACCATAAATGACGTCACGCGATTTTGGCCGATTTTTTAACCCTCTCCCCCCCCTCGTCACGCGTCGTCACAAAAAGTTAGACCCCCCTCTAAAAATACGTCACAAAGCTTTGAAACAAAAAAAAACCCATCCAATTTTCTATTTGAAAATAAGTATGTTTCAAATCACTTTTATTGTCATTAAATTTAAGTATTTATTATTTATTTAGTGAAGGTCTACATTGTAATATCGTAACCCGCATGAAACATTTTCTTTAAAACGTTTAACCGCCTTCAAAAAACGAACTGTTTTAGCATCATTAGCGTATATTTTATTTGAATGAATACAAATTAAACAGTGACTATTAATCATCACGGTTAACGTCTTTGTTTAGAAAAAATATTTACAAATAATATTTTTTTTAAAATCCCTCAATTTAGGGATTTGACGAAGTTCGAATTCGAATCTGACGACATTCGAACTTCGACGTATTTTGAGCGAATTCGAATCCGACGGATTTTTAAAAAAAATTCCGTCGTATTCGAATTTGAAAAATTACCGTTTTCAGATCAAACACGGCCGTAGAAATCGTAACTAAAATTAATAAACCTAGAGACTTTTGAAAACCCGAAATAAAGAAAACAGATAAAACTAAACTCCTGGACCCTTACTCAGCTGTCCATAGATTAGACCTGGACCCTTACTCAGCTGTCCATAGATTAGACGTCGTATTTGGTCATGAACGTATTTTAGATACACCCCTCTCGCCAAACATTATTTTCATCCAAGCTTTCTAAACCTCGGAATGGATATGCGGATTGAAATGGCGGAGTGGATGTGCGGATTGGAATGGCGAAAAGCTGGTTATGTGTGACCAATTGGAATGAGTTGGAATGACATTTGGAATGATTTGGAATGACATTTGGAATGAGTTAGAATGACAGTAGAATTTAGGAGAATTTTATTTTATGCAAAGCCTCTTGTACTGATGATTCGTTAACAATGTGGCTACCTGTGCTTTGTAATAGTTTATGCTGCTGTTCATGCAAAAAGAAATGCTAAAAATCCTCGTTGTTATGTGGGGCACCGAACTGACACCTTGGTATACCCCGTTTTAGCCAAGTGTTGACCAAATCCGCATCCGCATTCGAATCCGACGGATTTATATTTGCCAAATCCGAATCCGACGGATGCGGATTTTCATCAGCTACCTCAATTGACTGACGGGCATCTCGTAAGAAAGAGGTCGGCGAACAGGGGTAAATAACCTCATCTGGGGTCAAAAGGGAATTCTTGGGGGTAATGCAGACTCAATTGGGACACATAACATCAACTACAATTTACTAGATATATGCAATAGTATAATAATAATTGTGGCTTAGCTTTGTACAACACAAACAGAAAAAATGATAAAAGATAAGTCAAGCAAAACTAGAATATAGGAAAATCTTGCCTGTGAGAAAAGATAAGTCACACAAAACTTGATGGTAGAGAGTTAATGTAAGTGTATTGTTAAATTCGGAACTAATATATCTCTTTCAGTATTAAAATAAATTGGTCGTCGAATAAAAACCATAAAACAAACACTACATCAAGATTTAAATAATCTTTAACAAATTCCAGACTAGATAAAAACTATGTAGAAGCGTAGGATGCAATAATTGTCCTTATAGAAAGAGCGTCTTAATTAGCTCAAGTAATATAAGCTCTCTAGCGCGATTTTTTAGTGATTTGAAATTTAATGTATCAATGAAAATGTGGGCTTGACAGTTGTGTGAAGTTATTTATTTTAAAAATATATATATTTTAAGGTCGTTCACGACAGGCTATCTCTTTCATCAGTCCACATATTTCTTTGTCTAATTAACAACAACATGATTATCTCTTTCATCACTCCACATATTTCTTTGTCTAATTAACAACAACATGATTATCTCTTTCATCACTCCACATATTTCTTTGTCTATAATACAACATATCGACTTTTTTAGCGATAGTTATTCATCAACTTTTTTATCCCACGCCCCTCAGCTTGTGAGGCGAGCGCACTATTCACTTCGCTATCCAGCCGCCAATATTTTATTATCAAAATTTCGTATTTATGATTTCACTTCACAAACTTTGTCTACGTACGTGATACGATACTAAACAAAGAAACAAAAATTGTGCAGTATGTTTCACTTAACTGTATAAACATACATTTTGTATATATATTCTAACTTTTCTTAATTATATTTTAAGATTGTTTGTTTTTCCCAATGGATAAAGAGCTGATTATTGTTTTCGGCCTTTTAATGAGAGTTGTCTAGATATCATTTATCTACACACCTTGGCTGCAAGTGCAAATAATTAAGAAATTTACACACAAAAAAGGGATACAACTTACACTGTTTATACTAAAAATTGTTTATTTTAATTTTAATAAACAATATTTTTCAGGGAGATTTTTTGATACAATACAAACAATTTATGTCTTTTTTAAATTTAAAAATGTCAAATAATGAGCCTTTATTTGTATAAATTGTATTAAAAAATCTTTATATATTAAAAAAATTAAACTATAATTTTTAGACAAAAACAAAAAGTTAATGTTTGTGTGAATGATCTCTTCACCACAAAACAAGACCGATAGACGCAATTTCCTCATCCAAAGTGGACACCACTTTATTCGTATACTAAACTATATATAGGATTACTTTGTGTCAAATTGTTGGTGTCTGGAATATTTTTAATCTTGTCATCGTATCTCTGAATTAAAGATACGTATTTAGAAATTTTCCCATATGTAAATATTTGTCATCAAAACTTATCTCATCATTATGACAAATATAAATTAGTAATACAAGATCTCTACATTTGGTTTTTTCTCACTTTCCCTCTAATGATTTACTATTTTATTATTTGACACTTTTGCCAGTAAACTATCTGTGATATGCCCTAACACAGTTTATGGTAACACTGGTATTCAATTGTAACATTAACATGTTACAAACAATATATTGATTTATTTGAATTCTCTTTACTTATTTAAATTTAAGAAATAAAATAAAAAATGACATTCTTTTTTTTTCTTGTTGACTTTATTTCTCTATTTAAAATGCACGTATATTTTATTTGAAATGTTATCCTTTCCTACGCAGGTCTTAAGCTATGCCTTTTTTCTATGCTTGTTTTGTTTTTACAATTTAAATTAATTAATAGATACGTCATTGTCTTTTTCGATCGACTACGCTCCTCATCTTACGTTTAATGCTCTTAAAGAATTTTTTTTTATTTGTATATGTCTGACCAGCGTACAATTTAGTTTTATTACAACCAGAAAGCCGAACTTTAATGTAATTTTTTTTAAATACATAGATTTTTTTAACATATTTGCACCAACATAAGAAAAGTGAGTATATAAAGCAGACAAAAATTTAACATTTCTGATTTCTCTGTACTCTATAAAATATGCAGTGGCTGTAAATGAAATTGGGCAGAAATAATATATTAAATATTATCTTAAGCGCCCTTTTGATTTAAATCAACAGTAATATTTATTTAAACATCCTTCTTAAAATCTGGCATACTTATTTATCTATACAATTTCTTCATTTTCTTTTTAACTGCCAAACAAAAATTTGTTTGCAAATGACAGTTATATAAACACGTTATAATGATTCGATTTATTAACTTGTAATATGTTTGGGCTTTAGCTTAAAATCTAAAAGAGACCGATTTTTATGTTTTGTCTCAATGTTGTACATTCAACTTGGCCTGGGCTCGCTGAGCTTTACAATTTAAACATTAAATTACTTTGGAATATAACCCTACTAATTCATCATTGACTGACTTTAAAATTTAAACCAAAAAAATGTTTAATTAACTTAAAGAGTTTTGAAAGAAGCAAAAATATATGAACATAATTAAAAACGATAAGTATGGCATATATAACAGATAATAAATTCCATAAAGTGTTATAAAATGATTTTGCAATTTAATTTTGAAAGATTTTTTATGCTTTAAGACCTAAGATACGTAGGAATGTTACGGATGTGTAATTTAAGAGAGTTACATAGTTTCAAATCAAAACAGTTATATAAAAACAATGAGATAAATCAAAACAGTTATATAAAAACAATGGGATAAATCAAAGCAGTTATATAAAAACAGTGAGATAAATCAAAACAGTTATATAAAAAACAATGGGATAAATCAAAACAGTTATATAAAAACAATGAGATAAATCAAAACAGTTATATAAAAACAATGAGATAAATCGAAGCAGTTATATAAAAACAATGAGATAAATCAAAACAGTTATATAAAAACAATGGGATAAATCGAAGCAGCTATAAACATTGCTACTAATGGATATATTTTTTTAACAATCTAATCTGTTGTAGTCAATACTTACAATACTAACTAATCATCTGTTGTAGTCAATACTTACAATACTAACTAATCATCTGTTGTAGTCAATACTTACAATACTAACTAATCATCTGTTGTAGTCAATACTTACAATACTAACTAATCATCTGTTGTAGTCAATACTTACAACACTAACTAATCATCTGTTGTAGTCAATACTTACAATACTAACTAATCATCTGTTGTAGTCAATACTTACAATACTAACTAATCATCTGTTGTAGTCAATACTTACAATACTAACTAATCATCTGTTGTAGTCAATACTTACAATACTAACTAATCATCTGTTGTAGTCAATACTTACAATACTAACTAATCATCTGTTGTAGTCAATACTTACAATACTAACTAATCATCTGTTGTAGTCAATACTTACAATACTAACTAATCATCTGTTGTAGTCAATACTTACAATACTAACTAATCATCTGTTGTAGTCAATACTTACAATACTAACTAATCATCTGTTGTAGTCAATACTTACAATACTAACTAATCATCTGTTGTAGTCAATACTTACAATACTAACTAATCATCTGTCGTAGTCAATACTTACAATACTAACTAATCATCTGTTGTAGTCAATACTTACAATACTAACTAATCATCTGTTGTAGTCAATACTTACAATACTAACTAATCATCTGTTGTAGTCAATACTTACAATACTAACTAATCATCTGTTGTAGTCAATACTTACAATACTAACTAATCATCTGTTGTAGTCAATACTTACAATACTAACTAATCATCTGTTGTAGTCAATACTTACAATACTAACTAATCATCTGTTGTAGTCAATACTTACAACACTAACTAATCATCTGTTGTAGTCAATACTTACAATACTAACTAATCATCTGTTGTAGTCAATACTTACAATACTAACTAATCATCTGTTGTAGTCAATACTTACAATACTAACTAATCATCTGTTGTAGTCAATACTTACAACACTAACTAATCATCTGTTGTAGTCAATACTTACAATACTAACTAATCATCTGTTGTAGTCAATACTTACAATACTAACTAATCATCTGTTGTAGTCAATACTTACAATACTAACTAATCATCTGTTGTAGTCAATACTTACAATACTAACTAATCATCTGTTGTAGTCAATACTTACAATACTAACTAATCATCTGTTGTAGTCAATACTTACAATACTAACTAATCATCTGTTGTAGTCAATACTTACAATACTAACTAATCATCTGTCGTAGTCAATACTTACAATACTAACTAATCATCTGTTGTAGTCAATACTTACAATACTAACTAATCATCTGTTGTAGTCAATACTTACAATACTAACTAATCATCTGTCGTAGTCAATACTTACAATACTAACTAATCATCTGTTGTAGTCAATACTTACAATACTAACTAATCATCTGTTGTAGTCAATACTTACAATACTAACTAATCATCTGTTGTAGTCAATACTTACAATACTAACTAATCATCTGTTGTAGTCAATACTTACAATACTAACTAATCATCTGTTGTAGTCAATACTTACACTACTAACTAATCATCTGTTGTAGTCAATACTTACAATACTAACTAATCATCTGTTGTAGTCAATACTTACAATACTAACTAATCATCTGTTGTAGTCAATACTTACAATACTAACTAATCATTAAAACTGTTTACTACATTCATGTAAACTATAAATAATTCAACATTTTGCCATTGTTAATAGAATAGACGCGTTATCATCTAGGTTTGATATATAAATATTATTTACAATTTTCCCTTTATTTTATAGTCAGTGAATGACATAACACCTCCCCCCCCCCAGCCTGAAGAACTGGACATTAGGAGTCGATTGCCATATAGTATTTTAATATCGGTTATTAAGTTTTAATATAAATAGTTTGGTTAGAATTAGGGGGTGGCCGGCAATGTTCCCTATAAGCAGATATCTTACCAGCCGCGCAGCAGTTTAGAATTGCCGCGCAGTAAATGTGGTAAAATATGGCACAAAAAAAGATGATGCTGTGCAACTTTACACACACGCTTTTTTACAACACGCACTGATCCAAGAACCTTAGAGGGATCATTGGTGGCCGGATAAGGTTTTTTACTATTAGCTTGATCCGGATAGTATGGCCTTAATATTTGCCGGATCTGGATATCTCCAAATTTAAATGTAAGAGCTAAGGGGGTGTACTTTATTACTTTCTATATAGGATTTAATACTATTTATTAAAATATTTTTTACCAACATATGGAGGGTCTCTGCTATCTACAATGACAGTATGTGACAATGTCAATGTCAACGAATAACATTTTACAATGAATTGAATGAACGAACTTGAACGAAGTTCAACGAATTGTGTAGTGTGTACCAAGCGAACAGTGCTGTACTGAGTGTGAAGTGTAGTGTACAAGAAATCGTGATCTAGAGCCATCATAAAAACTGTTCTTTTATTCAGACGATTTAAGTTTAATATGCTGTTAGTTTTACTTAGTTTGTTATCCAATGTAGCAATGTAATATCTACACTTGTAACTCTTTAACTTTATATTTTTCTCATTTTGAAATCTATTGTTTTTCTATATTATGCATGGATTTGAATGATTTTATGATAAACTTGTTAACTTGTTTATTTTGTTATATATTAATAATTTAAATTGCAAATTAATTTGTTACTTAAACGAGTTTGTATAATTTTACTACTCACAATAGACTAGAGGTACAAAATTATAAGACTAAATAAGAGACAATATTAAGGTAGTAAATCAAATCACAATTGATATCCGGATCTTATCCGGATCTGCCATAAGTATTTTGCAAATCAGGATAGTAGTTGAAATCCGATATCAGGTCCTGATATCCGGCATGCCAGATATTCGGCCAACCCCTAGTTATGATTCATTCATGTACCCAGTAGATGACGGTTAAAACAATATTTGTATTTCTCTTATAAGCTAAAAAAAAACCGTAAAAAACAAGTTTTTCACTATAAATCCTTTATGTACGAGACGTAACTAAAAGAATAAAACTATATACTTTGCAATTGTCACGCAAGTCAGTCTGTCCTGACGCTACTAATTTTAGAAAGCAGGGAAAACCAAATTACTGCACCAAAGCATCAAAAGGTGTGCAAATTAAATATGCGCTGTAAAAAATATTATATGACGCCATTGTTTTCGCTCATATTTTAATTTTGGAAAAGGGAACATTGTAAAAAGAGAATTAGATGGTGGTTAATTATAAAATCAAACAAGGAAAGGGGCGCCGCAGGCGCTCTGCAACCCCTATTATAAAATACTTTGTGTACATTTCAGAAAGTTTAAAATTTCGTATTTATCAAACAAGGACAAGTTAGTTGGGCTTTTGAAAAAGGACGGCGCCGTAGGCGCCATAACAAAAAGTGCATTTTTTATAAAATACATAGATTTCAGCTGAAAACTTCCGTCATTTTTGACGGGTGTACGCTAGTGTTTATTATAATACGCAGCGCAAGACCGTCCGAAAATACAAAATTGCAGTTGTGTCGTAAAACATGTTTAACATAATGCGCACCGATCAGGAATATGTTTATAAAAAGTGGTGTCGATAAAATATGCACCTTATTGCGTGACAGAAAGGTTGTTCAATATAACACGCACCGCGACACTCTATCTCAAAAAATAACATGTTACATAGGAATAAATAAAATAACCTAAAAATTCAATAATTTAATTACAGTACATGCGATCGAAATAAAATGTTGATACATAGTTTTTATCATCGCCACAAAACTGTCTGCTAACTTTCAGCTCGCTAGCTTACAAGTAAGTGGGTTAAAAATCGATCCAAAGTTTTGGCGACCCACAAGAAAAAAAGGGTTCAACCAGACACCACGAGTTAATATAAAGGATTTAAAAAAAAGAAATTATGGGATCACGGGGCCCAATGAGTGCTAACTTTAAACACAGTTTTAATATTTCTAGTTACCATCTCCGTAGCATACTCAATAGTCTGAATGGTGTAAAAGCTATAAAGGATATAAACACATACACACACACACATATACCCATACACACAAATACACACAAATACAAACAGAAATACTTTAATTTTTATACATAATAGATTCAATATTTTGCTAATCGAGGTTATTTTTTACTAACATATTATGAACATAATGTTGAATGCGTGTAAATAAAGAAATTACAGCTTCGATGGTCATCATAAAATTGTTTTAATTTGTAAAGAAATAAATAAACAATTCAAATGAAGTAAGATGTCACAGTTTAACAACTGATCATGTAAGGTCTACATGGTAAATTGTTTTGTTTTTTTGTTGTAAATGTTGAAAGTTTCAGCTCATTCTGAGATCATGAATTAAATAACATGAGATGTGAGATACAAACACAAACAAAAATGCAATCAAAGACAGTTAATAGAGACTAGAAATTAACAAAAAAGTTGTTCGATAACATGCAGCTTAAATCAAGCCGAATTCATAGAACTGGTGGTTTAACCGGCTTGTTCGTTTGTTTGTTTCACTGTGCCACAGAGTGCATTAAATATCCTCAAAACTTGTATTACAATCTGTATGGTGGATAGTTTTACACGTTCAGAGAGAGAGAGAGAGAGAGATAGAGAGAGGGAGAGAGAGAGAGAGTGAGAGAGAGAGAGAGAGACAGACAGAGAGAGTGTAGTTTATGTTCTTTTATAAAAAGATACATGGAAAATTTAAATGTAATTTATATTTATTGTGTGTTGAATATGAATAGTACTTTATAAAATATCAAATTTTCAACAAACGGAATTAGAACGTAATATAGAAAATTAGACAAATTTAGACAAAGGTAAAAACAAAATATTACATCAATCCACATTTTAAAAAAATAAATATTAGTTGTATATTAAGATTAAGTACATGGTGCTATAGAAGATCAATGGACCTGAATATCTAGCGTTCAAACGTATGAAATCAATAGTAAAAAAATTAAAATAATTTTGAACCATAATTTTTACAACGTGATAAAAAAGGAACTTCAAGATATAATTATAAAGATAGTTCTGATGTACAGTAATTTAAATATATAGTTTTTAATGTCTCCATTATGAATTCCTAAATTAAAGAACAAATAAAGTGTTACCACATTATCTGTTTTTTTTTGTGTTGTTGTTGTATTTTTGTTTTTTTAAAAAGGAGGGTTGCTGCGGAAACCTCAAATTTCTGTCACTGATCTGCACTGCATTCCACCACCCCGTGTGAGTTATACTACTATAATGTATGTCCGTGTCATTCTAATTCTCAAAAATACTGATATATTTATTAATGCTTGTACAACACAGTTTCCAATTTATTTAAATAACATAAATTTGAAGTATAAATTATATCAATATGGTAATATTTGATGTACATTTTAAAATTAAATTAATTTAAAGCTAATTATGATGTCTAAAAATTAAATTTAAAAGTAATTTTTTTATTTAATCCTTAAAAATATAAAAAGACACAAACAAATTAAATTATTACCCTTACCTTAATAAATTTTGCATGCATTTTTAAGATACTTGTCATGATTAATGAGATCTAGAAAACCAATGCACCAAGAACAAAAAAAAATTAGTCACGTTATCCTTGGGAAAATATACAAATTAATTAGATATAATTATATAATTAAACTTAGAGTAAAAATTTAGAATTAAGTTAGGAAAAATATATTGCCATTTTATAATAAAATGTTTTTGATTATTTATTTATCTTAATAATGTTAATGACGTCATCATATCTTTTCTTCACGAATAGTTTTTAGATCATTGGCGCATTTAATTTGATGCTGTATTTTCTATATTTGTAAACTTTCTTCTGACTCTTCACTCAAAAGTTTCTCTTTTCTAAATACAAGTTCCTTTTGATGAGAAATGTAGAGAAATGTAGCTAACATTTTAAATCATTACTGACTTTGTTTAATTCCGTTTTTATACTAATATATTACATGAACAACATATTTACACATGTTTACAACACAAATATAATGACGTTATAAGGAAGCGCGACTAACGGATAGTTGAATTATTTTGTGATAATTTAATTACAATTTTCTTTTATTGACATCGGCTATTACTGCTACTTATAATAAATACAAAATAAAATGTTAAGACAAAAGTAATTTGTTAGATATTTGTCATACAGTATATTCACGTCAAACTTTTAAAAACAAACGATGAAAACATATACTAATTTTCACAGTTTTTATATTTAAGAAAACAGCAACAATTAGTTTAGTGACGTAGTGTAGATTTCATATTTACTAAAACACAAACAATTAGTTCAGTGACGTAGTGTAGATTTCTTCCGCCCATGGCAGGTGCCAAGATTGCCGCCCCTGCCACAATAAAAAAAAATAGTGTTATTTAAAAAAAAACATTATGTTCTATAATATAATAAGTCGAACTTTATAAATCATTATTTTCGAATTAAATATTTCCTTATTTGATCCTAATTAAAGTACTGATTTCCCTTCAAGAAACATTTAGCAAAGTCATTAACAATGTTAAATTTTAAAATAAAAAGATCGAGATTAGTAATGTTATTCAACTTAATATAGAATAAAATGTAGAGTTAATATCACTTAGTTATCACTTATTGTGACACACTAACCAACACAATCTCTCCATTGCACTGCTACTTCATTAAAGACTTTAGCAAAGGCAAGAAACTTTTTCAAAATGAAATCAAAAGATATTAAGTTGGCATTACAAGCGTAAAAATAAGAATAATCAATACAGAAAGTATATTTCTTATTTCATAATTACATTAAATGGGATCATGGCTAATTATAGATTACGATAGTTGCAAAATTTTAAAAAGTAATAAATACATTATAATGAAATGAAGTGATATGACAATTATATATTTGTTTATGAGATGCTTACTCTGTATTATATTTTTTTTTACCAATGTCCCATTGACATTTGAGAAATTAAGATTGTTTTCCTAAACGAATTCATAATTAAAGGAATGAAATGAAGTGGAGGACGCTTTTAATCACAATAATAATAATATGCTATGTTTATTGTACTACTTTTTTCACTCGATAAATGAATATTTAAGAATGTCTTTATATCATAATTTTAAGCTTTGTTTTAAAAAAAAGGTATTTCAAGAGAAATAATATCATACATGCATAACTAACTAAAGTTGCATTTGGAAATATCTAGTGTAAACTTGTATATGAAACAGAAGTACTTAAATAACGTATTATTTTCTTAACATTCTGATAAGGAATATGTATTCTAAAACACTATATAATTTCCTTTGATACAAAGCAACTCGTTCATTGAGGTATTTTTATGGAATTATGTATATTGATATGTATATATCAAATAAATGATAATTAAACAAAACAAATAAGTATAAGAATGGCATGTGTAACCTAAGTTTAATTTGTCCACAACGTGTCAGCAAGTCATTGAGAAAAGTATATTTGGAAAAGTTGTTATCTGTCTTTAGTTTTAAAAAACTTGGAAAGTATGAATGTTTCCGGTGTGTAATAAAGGAGAATTACATGGCTTCATGGAACAAAACGAGAAGTACAGTAAACCAATATTTTAGTTTTTATAATAGAACAAGAAAGAAGGTAAAGAAGATCATAACTGACGAGAGAGTGAATAGACAGAAAGAAGATCACTAAGTTAGAAATACAGCGTCACATTAAATACATCAATACTCTATAAACCGATGGAGTAGAGCAGAAATAATGACGTCATTAACATATTTAAAATCATGCGATATCATTCCATAAACCAATATCGCCATTTTGTATTTAATTAAATAGATTTGACTAAATGTGCACACCAAATAATTACATAGTTAAATATTATGTATGTTATCCAAGAGATACCTTGTAAATAATGGTTTTGAAAATTTAGTTTCAGTTACCGAGATAACATTTATCGTGAAGCCAATACAATAAAAAATATGAATTAGATTAATTGTATCAAGGGATATTATTCTTTCTTTTTTTATGTCTTTCTTTTTATATCCTAAATTTGATTAATATATTTTTTTTCATTTGTATTATTATGCAATTTTTTAGTTAATATAAATTTATTATCATATAAAGAAATTATTTAAAATCATGTCTGAATTTTAATTATTTGCATTTAAATATATATATATATAAGTAACCTACTTATTTTCAATATTTAAAAGTATTGAATTGTCGAATGAATCAACCTTGTGCTGATTTAATGGTAGTAGCACAAGTCGTCCTTATTAGTCAGGTGGCATCCACTTTATTCGATCCTAGAAATAGGAAAAACATTAAAATAGATTTTATATACTTAACAACCGTTTCTGACTCAAATTACGTAGTAAACAAGCTGGCAATAGAGTCCATATTATTATTGAATAATACAATATAACAGTAAAATTCTGATATTGACTTTTAACAATATAAGAATAAATGAACAATAATGATAAGTTTTTCATTTCTACCCTTAATAAACAGTTCTTTCAAATTCAAATTAATTCTGAATGTTAACTTTATAGAGTGAGGAGACCAACAAACTGAGATAAGTAATATCAGAGATATTTCAGATACAAAACTTTTAATTGTATCATGCGAAATTAATAAGAGAGAAAATAACAAAATCAAATGTTCTGCATATTGATAGTGTGAAGAAATGTTATATTACAATTTCATACGAGGTATAATAGCAGATCCATTGCACTAAAGATCTATCTTTAAGCATAATAAAGTAATAGTATTTTATGTAGTGTTATTAAAATTATCCGTTCGTAAATATAGAATATTGACTAGTGTCCAAATTTATAAACTACATTTCTAGTAACAAGGATCGATAATATTGCTGTTATGATCCTAATATTTTAGTTTATAGAATAAATTATGTTAATGAGAGGAACGAAGAAAGTGTCGTAACACTTTCAATTTTTTATTTTTTTATTTAAGAAAAAAAAAGAAAAATGGGGTTGCGTCGGAAACCTCAAATTACTTTCATTGATCTCCGCTGCAGTCCTTTTTTCGGACATAGCATTTAATATTTATCCTTTCATATTTACACTTAATTTTGGCTGAAGTCCATACAATTTTTTTAAAATTATTTTATTATTATTTGTTTCACATTTTGGATGATAATGAAATGCTTTGAGGGGATAACATGATATACAGTGAGAAAACAGTAACAGTGAACAAAGTTAACTAGATAGGCATGTTGAAGTGAGTGACAAGTCACGTGAAGTGAAATATGTGAATGAGAGGGACGATAAGTGACATGGTGTGAAACAAAGTACAGGTAAAGGATGATGGATGATGGCTGTTCCTCCACTGGACTTGTACGTGCCTGAATCTGCATTCCGTCGATTCCTCTCTGAAAGGAAAAGACGATTTTCTGAGAGTAGAAACTGTCCGGGGTTATTGCCTTTACATTTTATGCATGCATGAATATATTTACATTTATTTACTGCTTAATCACATAATATTTAAATATTAAAATATTAATTTAGTTTAGTTCGGGTATAGTACTTACCTTATGTTTAAGTTTTATGTTTGGTCTATTAAGTTTTGAATTTTTGCTCTGAATATTGTTTATATTATAGATTCGGTATATTTGTGTCTATTGAAATTTACATTTGTTCTGCCCTGCCAAATGTGCAGTCTGTATTCTACCAATAATCGTAGGCTGATGACACGTTGAGTTGCGTTATGGGATTTAGGAATAGTGTTTAAAGTTATTGCTCTATGTATAGTTACTGCGTAGCTTGTTTCAGCATTTATAAGCTGTGTTAATGTGGATTTTGTTTTTTGTATTTCTTTGCATTCCAAGAACAGATGTCTCTCTGTCTCTATTAATAAATATTGACAGAGTGGACATCTTGTCCTATGGAGTGTTTTTTTTTGTTCAGGTCTTTCTAAAGTTGGTGTCATATTATATATTAATCTGAAAGTTATTTCTCTAGCTCTAGGTTCTATTTCTTTAATATGTAAGTTTTTAAAAGTATCTTCTATATCTTCTATATCTATCTGGTTTAAATGTCGCAACCACTTGATTCTCTCGAGATGAGGGGTTTTCTGTCGATCTCTCAGGTTGTTGTAGATTTCCTTGTTCGTTTTGTTGATTAGACTCTCGTTATTTCTTATTGCGCGAAAGATTGTCTGATAAAAGGAGGGGAGTCTCGTCCCCAGGTAGTGTGGTGTTTTATTATCAATAGGTGTCAGACGTGTCAGTCTGACCCCTATGTAGTAGTGCGTTAGTGAGTGTTCCTTGTGGTCCTTGATTGCCTGTCCTATATGTCTGATCCTCATGGCTTTAATCTTTGTTTCTATATCTTGCAGATTTGTTCCTCCATCTAATTTCCTGTGCATTTGAGTTGATTTCTTTATATTCCATTTTGTGTTTTTAAAAATATATTTTCTAATCATTAAGTTAATTTTTGTTAGGGTTTCTGGGGGAATATAAAAAATGTCTCCTACATAAATTAATTTAGGTATGATTAAGGTGTTAATTAGTGTGCTCCTTCCAAATATTCTCTTTAATGTGTTTTGTTATTTAGTGATTGTTTTGTTTACGAATTTAACTAGTGCTTCCCACGTTCCTTTGTGTATCCCCCATGGGTTGTTGGTGAATGTTAGTCCATATATGTGTAGCTACTTTTTCCCTTTCAGATTAAGGGCATAGTCTATATTATCTGTGAGTTTCCCGATTCCCTTGATTTCTGATTTTGTTATGTTTACTTTTAGATCCGCTTCCTAGTCCAAATTCTTCAAATGTTTCCATTATCCTATTGATCGAGTCTTTGTTCTGTTGGAATAGTATGGTGTCGTCCACTTATGCTAATAGTTTCCTTTCTCCTTTGTTCGGTAAGTTGATTCCTTTTATTGTTTCATCTAGTCTAATCTTCTCTAGCAATGGTTCTATCACCATGATGTATATGTAGGGTGAAAGTGGGCATCCATGCCTGACTGATTTTTGTATTTCTTCTATTCCTTCCGATAGTGTGTTGTTAATGAGAAGTTTGCTGATGAGATTTTTGTATATTATTTTAATCCAGTCACACTTTCATATAAAATGGTGCCATTTGGTCTACGGCCCGATACCGGACCGCGGCCCGGGGATTTGGGGCAACCGCTGTAGAGGATATTAGAACAATAAAGTAAGAGTGCTGTAGAGGATCTTAGAACAATAAAGTAAGAGTGCTGTAGAGGATCTTAGAAAAATAAAGTGAATGTGCTGTAGAGCACCTTAGAACAATAAAGTAAGAGTGCTATAGAGGATCTTAGAACAATAAAGTAAGAGTGCTATAGAGGATCTTAGAACAATAAAGTAAGGGTGCTGTAGAGGATCTTAGAACAATAAAGTAAGAGTGCTGTAGAGGATCTTAGAACAATAAATTAAGAGTGCTGTAGAGGATCTTAGAACAATAAAGTAAGAGTGCTGTAGAGGATCTTAGAACAATAAAGTAAGAATGCTGTAGAGGATCTTAGAACAATAAAGTAAGAGTGCTGTAGAGGATCTTAGAACAATAAAGTAAGAGTGCTGTAGAGGATCTTAGAACAATAAAGTAAGAATGCTGTAGAGGATCTTAGAACAATAAAGTATGAGTGCTGTAGAGGATCTTAGAACAATAAAGTAAGAGTGCTGTAGATATGTGCAACCCAGAGTGGTGGATATGTTTAAAAATAGAATAAAAGTGAATGCTGAGCATTAAATACAGTCTCACTCTTCTTCACAATTAGATGATGGGAACATAAATGAAACTGAAGCTTGATTAGTGAAACGAATTCCTTCTAGCATCACTTGAAAATGTCATTCTTCGTATATCTAATTTGGCTTTGTACATGTTAATGATGCTGATATGCGAATACCTCACGGTGTTAAATGCAGTGATGTTCTATAGAATGGTCTCAACACTCACTTCACTTTATGGGTATACAAATAGGCACTGGATTTTGTCTGTGAGAAAGAACACTCAATCATAAAATAAATTTATATTGCGCGAATTCGCAGCACCATAAAACACCGATATTAAAATATTTTATCATGTGCGTTCTTCTTGATACAAAGTAGTTGACAAGATAGGAATTGTGAATTTCTTTTCGACTCTTTTTAAACTTAATTTACAATTCCCTAAGGATTATTATTAGTAACTTGTGTTTCTAAACAAAAATCTTTTTAGTAACTTAAACTTTCGTTTGCAAAATATTAATTCAAATAAAAAATTCATTTTAAATATTGCATATTTTCAATAGTTACTGAAACTATGTAATAATTGTAATTAAGTTCAATCTATATGTATCTTAATCTAATTACCTTTACTTTTCTTCTCTGATTAAATAGTCGTTCTATATGAAAGTGGCCAGCCACTAGACTTCGGTCCCTATATTTAGGGATATAATGAAATAAAATACAATGATTTTCGTATCTATCGGTTATCAATTAATTCCTCCACCCCCAAAAAATCTATTATAAAGGATTTTTCTATTTCTAATGTTTTATAAAATTGAATGTCGAAATTAAATCAATATAATTAAAAATGACTTTGTTACTAGCATAGTTAGGGGACAATTATATACTATTAATATATATATATTTTTATCATTGATAAAAATTAGGCCCAAATTTTGAAAACTACCATGGTATATAAGTATTTTTAGAGAACAATTTATAGTTCCAGTCCTTGCCGATGAAAGCAAAAGTTTATGTAAAGTAGTTACCGCCCACGAAAATCATCAACAGTGAAGAAAATTGTTTATTCATTTCACAATTGTTAGATGACATGTATCATATTTATGTCAAATGTAATAGGGATGTACGTCATGTGGGGGCTCATGTCACTACCACGTCTGTACAGGGAAAATAGTGCACCGGCCCTTGGTGCAATGGAAAAAACCCTTGCCGGTCCACCATGCTAAAAGGTTTGAGAAGCACTGCTGTATATGATGTTTTTATTGTTGAGACTTCTCGTCCATGAGGGGCATACACCGATCATCTCGTCCATGAGGGGCATACACCGATTGTTGTCGGCGTTTGCGATTACTTCAAGGGCATAGGCCACCTACGACAGACCTCCTGGCATCTCTATCCTGGGCCAGCTTCTCCAGGCTCTTCCAGTCACTGCTAATTCTCTTTTTGTCTACCTCCAATTCCCGGTGCTAAGTGTTCCTTGGACGGCCTCTTTTCATGTTACCCTGTTGGTTCCATTTCAGGGCTTGCCTTGTTGTACTAGAAGCAGGTTTACTAAGTGTACGACCAGTCCACCTCCACCGCTTCTGCGGAATCTTTTCATCCGCTTTGTCCACTTCAACAGTTCCCGTTTACTGATTTTTTATGGCTTGTGAATTCTGAGAATCCTTCTTAGACAATTGTTGATATAGGACTCAATTCTGGTCAGGTTTACCACCGTTGTTCGCCACGTCTTGGCTCCATATAGCAGCACAGGTTTCACAATAGCGTTAACAATCCTTACTTTTAACTTGCTGATTAAGTTGTTGGAGACCCAAAAATTATTGAGTTCTTAGAAGGCAGCTCTTGCTTTTCCAATCCTTATTTTGACATCAGCTGTAGATGATCTGAGAACAATTAAGTATGAGTGCCGTAGATGATCTAGACTCCAGGACATGCCGAATAAAAGTAGACGACAAATGTTATTATCCAGTTCTGCTCCTGTACCACGTGGTATAACATCTGACAAACGTCATTATCTGTTTCTGCTCCATTACAAAGTGGTATAACGAATTACGGACACTTCGACCTCGGACGATTCGACCCCAGACGGTTCGACCCTGCCAGTTCGACTACAGGACGTTTCAATCCCAGGACGTTTCGACAACGGAAAGTTCGACCACAGACGATTCGACCCCGGACGTTTCGACCCCTTCTATATATACACCGTAGAAATTGTTGTTGTTTTTTTAAATTATTTTTAGGTATTCTTTTTAAAATTAATTTTTGGTATAAAAATAATTCAAGTTAATATTATTATCCATTAAAATGAATACAGTTTGAAATAGTTATTTTTAACGTAATTTTACGATGGTCGAACCATCCGTGGTCGAACTGACCGGAGTTGAAACGTCATCGTGTCGAAGTGTCCTGTGGTTGATCTGGCAGGGTCGAACCCTATATACTATATAGGATTAGGTAAGAATATTACATTGTGTTATTGCAGTGCTGCCAGTGACAATTTTGGGAAAAACCTAGCCAACACGTCGAAAAAAACCTAGATCCGAAAGAAAAAACCTAGACACGCTAAAAATTAACAAACGTCATAAAGCTTCTCTCTCAAAAAAAAGCCTTATTTCCTTTTTGAAAATGAGCTTGTTTCAAAACATGTTATTGTCATTTAAGCGTGTATTTAGTTTGAGCTACTGTCTTATATCGTAACTCACGTAAAAGCCATTTAAAACGTCATTAACTAAATTGTAAGCAATCAAATATTCAAGTGGAACTTTCGTTTAAAGTTGCGCGTTTTTTATATGACGTCACAGTTCCTTAACATCCCCCCACTTGTCACTCATATCAATAAAGTATGACAGATGCATGTCGTGATTTTCCCTTGATAGGAAACAACTTTTTCATTGGCGTCATAGATGTGATACTGAGACTTAGAGAAATGACCCGTAAATACATAAAATAATATTTATACATTACTTATCATTTAGATAACAAACACAATATGTATATACACGTAAATTGTTTCATTTACATATTGAATGATGTCTCTGATTAAATGATTGTGATTGTTGATGTCCCTGCCTTTAATTATTGTGATTGTTGATGTTCCTGCCTTTAATGATTGTGACTGTTGATGTCCCTACCTTTAATACTGCATTGTTGATTGACATGAATGAGAGTATTTATATGTGGTTTTAATTTATTGACTAGTGTTTTGGTAAGGATTTTATAATCTGTGTTGAGTAATGATATGGGCCTGTAATTTTATAATCTGTGTTGAGTTATGATATGGGCCTGTAATTTTATAATCTGTGTTGAGTAATGATATAGGCCTGTAATTTTATAATCTGTGTTGAGTAATGATATGGGCCTGTAATTTTATCATCTGTTTTGAGTAATGATATGGGCCTGTAATTTTAAAATCTGTGTTGAGTAATGATATGGGCCTGTAATTTTATATGTGTTGAGTAATGATATGGGCCTGTAATTTTATAATCTGTGTTAAGTAATGATATGGGCCTGTAACTTTTAAGTTGTGTCTGTGTCTTTCTTTGTTAAAAGTGTGATATATGAAGTGTATGTTGTATTTTATGTATTTTTTTTTATCGCAGTCCCATTCTATATGATGCAGGCGTCTACTAAATTATGCGTTACATATATTCAGACGTCTATCCCCGTATGTATTTTCCCTTCCATTTGGGATTAGTTGTATCTAAGGGGCTTGTTATATAATTAAAATGGCCCACTAAAATAATCTTCCCCCTCTCAAATACTTTTCTGAAATTTTGAACTAGTAGAACAATGGTTTTTCCTTGTGCTTAGCTGTGCGTATATGTTTACAAGTGTGTTATATATATTTCTTATATTCTATCTATATATATCTAATANCTGGGGTGAATATATATATATATACATATCTAATATATAAAGCTCATTTGTTTGTATGTTTCACTTTTCGACTTTCTGTTAGACAATCACGGAAAAACCAAATGACGGACGGGGACCAAATTTGGCAGGACGGTTCCTTTTACCCCGAAGGTGGTTTTAAGTTAGTTTTTGTAATTGTCCCTTTTGCCCGAATGCCGTAAATTAAATAATCCGAAAATGTAGAGACAAAGAATAAAATATTTAAACTCATTTCTGTATTGAACAAATTTACGCGGACGTTCAAATGCCGTTCAAAGCGAGTTACTTTTGGTGACGTTTTTTTTCCCCAATGCCAATACTTTATTTTCAGCCGTGCGCATTTGAAAAAATATTATAATGTCTAATTACGGTGGGCACATTTTCGTGTACGCTTCATAATTTGAGCTGTGTAGTACAAAGAATTGTCATTTTCTTTACTGTTACTTTCTATATATTAGATAGACACGTAAACATATTTAATTACAACTGCCACACGATGCATTAGATTTAATTGTTTACACGTTTAAATTTAATTGCGAATATAGTTTAATTATTTTCTGTTCCATAACTCGACATTTTATGAAAAACCTATTTATGTCATAATTGTGTCAGTATGTTTTTCAAAGCTTCATTTTTAGCGGTGCACGTTTTAAAATCTTTTATCGCCTGATTACTGTGCGCACATTTTCGTGGACGCATCTTAAATTTAGCTGTGTCCTATTAATATAACATTTATATTTTGTTTGTCTTTTACATAAGCTATTGTTTTTTTACATAACCTATACACTTATACTATTTAAACTTAGGCTACCGGACCTATTAACATAAGTAGATTAAACTAAATAAAGTGATCCTGAAAACGCTTAATTATTTTGTATTGCGAATTGAATATGTTATGTTCATTCCTTTGATGATGGATTAACATAGGCCATTTTTAAAATCGATTATTGTCATCGTTTAACATGCGTTTTTAACATAAAATTGATTTGTTTTGTTTGCTTTTTTTTAAAATTAGGAATATAGCCTAATTTCTTTATCTCATATACGCTGTTACAAATATTGTATTAATTACAATTGTGTTACGATGCAGTGTCATAAATATATAAGAGCTTTTTTAGTGACGACAGTGGCAGAGATCTTTTGGAAAAATGTCAACAAAGCAGTGGCCTTTTTTTAAAGGATACAAACAAACAAACATAAAAATATCAACTGAGCTTTATATATTACATATGCGTTTAAATGATTTTTTTTCAATTATTTTAACGATGCATTGTATTAATATTATACATGCAATGAATAAAATTGGGATTTAAAAAAAATTAATTCATAACTCGACAGTTAATTAAAAACCATAGATGTAGCGAGTTTATTTTATGTTGAAAGTGATGGCCTATGTCAAATAAACTTACACTTTAAAACTGTTTACTTAAGCTTTATATACACTACACATTATAAACTTTCGCTACCGAACGTATTAACAAAAGTTGACTAAATTTAATGAAATGATCCTGAAAACGCTTAATTAATATGAATTGCGAATTGAATATGTTTTTATGTACATTCCTTTGTATTCAGAATAGCATAGGCCATTTCTAAAATTGCCTTTTAATCATTTTTCAGATGCGCTTATTAACAGACGATTAAATCTTTTTTTTAATGTATTTTATTTTTCAGATATAAAATCTGGTGTGTGTGTGTGCATTGAATATAATATACAAAATATGATGCCTTATCCGAAATAGGGAACAAAAAAAATGAACTAAAATGAACAGGTTTTTGAAATTGACCTCTTGCACCGAATGGGCCAGGGCCCCTTAATGCTATTTTCCCCCCTATTGTAGGTATATAAAAAGTAGTTTAAGAGTTAGATATTGAGAAAAAACTGGATTTTGACCAAACTTAGAATATAAAAACTTAAGAGCCTATATTACTATAGGGCACTGAACTCTTAATTTCCATTCCTTCGAAAAAGTCTTTTTACTGAACTTTAATCATTGTATTCCCTATTCAATTTTACACAATATTGAGGATTATATATTGAGTACAATAGATACAAACAACATTAAGGGCCCCATGGGCCCATTCTGGGCAAGATATAAAGTTCAAAACACCTGTGAATTTCAATTTGTATAATAAGGGATACATGTGTCATTATTTGTCAAGATTGTTAATGACTGAATAATGAATAAAATCTTAAAGGTTTAAGAAATGAGTACAATGGCAATAAAAAAAACTATAATATCACTCATTTTGGGGCCGAGGCCCTTAATATAGTTTCTTCTTTTGTACGCTATTTAATTATTAATTTATTTATCCGTTTGCTATGAAACTTGGATTTTTTTTCACACTTCCACGACAATTTCTTCAGAATTATTTTTAAACATACCACTCATTGGTTTCTTTACATTTATTCCTTTTTACTTTGATCGTTCCAACGCACGACGGGTCTACTAGTAATATATAAAGCTCAGTTGTTTGTATGTTTGTATGTTTCACTTTTCGACTTTCTGTTAGACAATCACGGAAAAACCAAATGACGGACGGGGACCAAATTTGGCAGGACGGTTCCTTTTACCCTGAAGGTGGTTTAAAGTTAGTTTTTGTAATTGTCCCTTTTGCCCGAATGCCGTAAATTAAATAATCAGAAAATGCAGAGACAAAGAATAAAAAATTTAACCTCATTTCTGTATTGAACAAATTTACGCGGACGTTCAAATGCCGTTCAAAGCGAGTTTCTTTTGGTGAAGTTTTTTTCCCCCAATACTTTATTTTCAGCGGTATGCATTCAAAAAATATTATACATGTAATGTCTAAATACGGTGCGCACATTTTCGTGTACGCTTCATAATTTATCTTATCTGTTTACAGACGCTCCTTCTATACAGAAGATTATTGCGTCCTACGCTTATCTATGGTTTGTGTTTAGTCCTGCATTTTTACTAGAGATTTAAATGTTGATAAAGTGTTGGTTTTCCTGGATTCTTCAGGCAACCCATTCCACGCCCGAATTCCGGACGGGAAGAAGGAAAACTTGTATGCGTTTGTTCTTGCATACGGAATAAGAAAGGTGTTTTTATCCTTATGTCTATCTGAGGGTTGTATTAAGTTATCTTTGTGTTGAATTTCTAAATTAGAATTAATTGCTTTATGTATGATTACTACTTTGCTCTTGGTTCTTCTATCCTCTAGTGTTTCAAGGTTTAATGATTTAACTAATGGTGTTACTCTTGTCAGTTTCGAATATTCTCCAGTAATGAATCTGGCAGCTCTTTTTTGAATTTGTTCTAGTTTATCAATGTTTTCTTTGGTGGATGGGTCCCATACAGAAGATGCATATTCTAGTGCAGGTCTCACCAAAGTGAGGTAGCATTTTAGTTTTATATCTCTATTACATTTGTTAAAGTTCCTTTTTATAAAGCCTAAGGTTTTGTTTGATTTTTTAATAACTTCATTGACATGGGGATTCCATGATAGTTTCTCATTTATTAAGACTCCTAAGTATTTTGCATCTTTAGTTTGGGTCAGTTCTTTTCCATGAATGTAATATTTTGAATTTATTTGTTTCTTTTTCTTTGTTACTCTTAACAGTTGACACTTTTCTGGATGGAAAGACATACTCCAGTTAGTTTCCCATTTTATCAATTCATCTAAGTCTTTTTGTAAAATTTTGCTATCTTGTTCTGATTTAATTGTTCTATAGATTATACAATCATCAGCAAATAGCCTAACTTTTGTACCTGTTGAGATGTTGTTGGGTAAATCATTTATATAAATTAAAAAGAGTAAGGGACCTAGCACAGTTCCTTGGGGAACTCCTGAGTTAACCTTTATTGGTGCAGATTTAGATCCATTAATTATTACAGTTTGCTCCCTGCCCAAAAGGAAGTCTTGGATCCAGTGATGTAAGGAACCTGAGATTCCAAAGTAGTTAAGTTTTTTAATTTGAGCTGTGTAGTACAAATAATTGTCATTTTCTTTACTGTTACTTTCTATATATTAGATAGACACGTAAACATATTTAATTACACCTACCACACGAAACATTAGATTTAATTGTTTACACGTTTAAATTTAATTGCGAATTTGTTTTAATTATTGACTGTTCCATAACTCGATATTTAATGAAAAACTATTTAAGTAATAATTGTGTCAGTATTTTTTTCAAAGCTTTATTTTTAGCGGTGCGCGTTCTAATACCTTTTATCGCCTGATTACTGTGCGCACATTTTCGTGGACGCATCTTAAATTTAGCTGTGTCCTATTAATATAACATTTATATTTTGTTTGTCTTTTACATAAGCTATTTTTATTTTACATAACCTATACACTTATACTATTTAAACTTAGGTTACCGGACCTATTAACGTAAGTAGATTAAACTAAATATAGTGATCCTGAAAACGCTTAATTATTTTGTATTGCGAATTGAATATGTTATGTTCATTCCTTTGATGATGGATTAACATAGGCTATTTTTAAAATCAATTATTGTCATGATTTCACGTGCGTTTTTAACATAAAATTGATTTGTTTTGTTTGTCTTTTTTAAAATTAGGAATATAGCCTAATTTCTTTATTTATCTTTATTATCTTTATCTCATAGACGCTGTTGCAAATATTGTATTAATTACAATTGTGTTTCGATGCAGTGTCGTAAATATGTCCACAAAGAAGTGTCCTTTTTTAATGGATAAAACAAACAAACATTAAAATATCAACTGAGCTTTATATATTACATATGCGTTTAAATTATTTTAATTTTAATTATTTTCACGATGCATTGTGTTACTATTTTACATGCAATGAATAAAATTGGGATTTAAAAAAATTTAATTCATAACTCGACATTTAATTAAAAACCATAGATGTAGCGAGTTTACTTTATGTTGAAAGTGATGGCCTGTGTCAAATAAACTTACACTTTAAAACAGTTTACTTAAGCTTTATATACACTATTTATTATAAACTTTCGCTACCGAACGTATTAACAAAACTTGACAAAATTTAATGAAGTGATCCTGAAAACGCTTAATTAATATGAATTGCGAATTGAATATGTTGTTATGTTCATTCCTTTGTATTCAGAAATATGGTATGTGTGTGTGCAAAAAATATGATGCCTTATCCGAAATAGGGAACACAAAAAAAAGATTCATTTTTGAAAATATACACATTGCTTATAAACCGTAAATATAAATCGTAAAATATAGAGACATAAAAAATGTTAAATAGTATTTCCCTGTATGCACACTTATGAATACGTCAAAAGGAGGAGTTATTTTGGTCCAGTACATTTACTTTATAAGAAGACTTTATTTTATGCGACCAGCTTTCTATATTGTCTAAATATGATGTTCACATTTTTTATATCATTTTAATACGACCGGTTTTTTTTTAAAAATTATTTTAGAAAGCACATTTATAATTTTGTTTATTTGCGCTATGAGTCACTTAGCTTTTGCCTTTTAAATGGATAATGCCACATGTTTTTTATCTCATAGACGTGGTTACAAATATTATATAGCTTACAATTGTGATACGATGCAGTTTCGTAATTATATATTAAATTTTTGAGTGACGAGGGGGGTAGAGCTCAAGTGGGAATGAAATTGTAAATATAGTTATTATGGTCGGCAAGAACCATTATTTAATAAATCATATCTTTTAAATAGTAAGGTTATGTTAAAAGGCACTGCATTAAGTGAAAACAAGTCACGCGGTAAAATGGCATATCTTTGCTTCTCATACGATTTTATCTAAATAGATGATTCTGAAATTTAACTTGGCAAATAAAAATTGTAATAACCAGCAACTAATACTTGGATAAAGGGTCAGCATATTTTCCGCTACTAGTGCGGGTATTTTTCTAGTATATATATAAAAATCAAAGTATGTCTGTTTGTGTATGTGCATGTCTTTTATAGCTGACTAAACCATTCATCCGATCGTCATGAAAATTTTGGACACTGTTGAGTACCCACCTACGATGGTAACTGGCAACTTTGTGTTTTAAATTTAACACTCATGGGGAACCGGGGGCCCATAATGTCATTTTTTGCTTATATGAGCTATATAAAAATTAGTTTAAGTGCTAGCTACTGTGTAAATTGTTGGATCTTAACCAAACTTTGTAGATAGAAATTTAACAGCAAATATTAAAATACTATAGGCACTGAACTCCTAATATTCTTTCTTTTGGGGCTTGGGGGCCCAAAACGTACGATTTCTTAAACGTTTCAGATTTTATTCACCATTCAGTTATTGACAATCTTGACAAATAACGACACATGTATACATTATTATACAAATCGAAATGAATAGGTGTTTTGAACTTTATATCTTGCACTGAATGGGCCCTTGGCCCTTTATGTTGTTTTTTTCTTATATAAGCTATATAAAAATTAGTTTATGTGTTAGCTAAGGGGTAAATGAATGGATCTTAACCAAAAATTGAATACAAAAATTTGGTAGCCCATATTAAAATACTATAGGGTACAGAACTTCAAATGTCCATTCCTTTCAGGCTGGGGGCCCCAAATGTCTTTTCTTCGTATATTTTAAAGGTATGTTTCCCCATTCAATTTTTCACGATTTTGAGGAAACTGAATTAAAATGATAAGGTTTTTGAAATTGAAATCTTTCATCTAATGGGCCCAGGGGCCCCTAAATATCGTTTTGTTTCTTATATGAGCTGTATAAAAATTAGTATTAGTGTAAAATACTGAGAAAATTAATGGATCTTGACCAATCTTAGTATATTAAAACTCAAGGGTCTATATTTTTCTTACTATAGGGCACTGAACTCCTAATTTTCATTCCTTTGGGGCAGGGGGCCCAAAATATCTTTTTTAGTAAATGTTTAATATTTTATCGTCCATGCAATTTTTAACAATAATGAGAATTATAAATAAATCTTTGTATTTTGAAATTTATTCAAATGAACATGTGTTTCGCACTTTATTTATTTTAATAATTGGCCCTGGGGCCCTTAATGTCGCTTTTTGCTTATACGAGCTTTATAAAAATTAGTTTATGCGTTAGCTACTGAGATAATAATTGGATCTTAACCAAACTTTGTATACAAAAACTTTCTAGCCCATATAAAAATACTTAAGATTTCTGAACTTCTAATGTCAATATCTTTGGGTCGGGGGTCCCAAATGTCTTTTTTCTTATATGTTTAAGATATTTTTGACATTCACTTTTTAACGATCTTCATAAATATATCCCTGATGAAACTGAACGAAAATAAAAAGGTGTTAGAAATTGACATCTCGCACCGAATAGGTCCAGGTCGTTTTTTTCCCCACTATATTAGCTATATTAAAATTAGTTTAAGCGTTAAATAATGAGAAAATAATTGGATTTCGACTAAAATTAGAATATACAAATTTAAGAACCTATATTATATTACTATAGGGCACTGAACTCCTAATGTCCATTCCCACTTTAAATTAAATCATTTTTACTTAGATCGTTGCAACGCACGACGGGTCTGCTAGTATATATATATATATATATATATATATATATATATATATATATATATATATATTGCCGTCTACTTAAAATAAGTTTGGGTAGACTGTACAGACATACGTGTGTGTTTTTGTTTATAGCATTGTTAGAAAAGGACAACGAAATTAGCAATCTTACACAAATAACATACTTTCATAATAACATTTTGCATTTTACATGAGGAAATATTTGTTAAGAAAATATGCTGTAATTACTTTTCCAGCTAGGGGAATTGTCATTTCTAAGACCGAAAAACGTCATAACTCATTGTGCAATTTTCAATTTTTAGACTAAATTTAGCGAAACAATGTTTTTAGCATAAATAAGGCAAAATGAATAATTACTAAAAATTGTTAGCATTGTAAAATTATGAAACTGTTTTTTTCTTGTTAATGTCCAATAAGCTGTCTTATATTAAAAAAAATAATTATCTAAAAGCTAATACGACTCTTTCTTCTGAATATATCTACATTCACATCAGGGCCAGAGTTAGCCTTTGAACCACTCCGTGCAAAAGTAAAAAAATGGCGCTCCTATATAATTACCATCGAAGTATTTTAAACAAGGGTAAAATGCTTTATTTTTAGCAACTGTTAAAAATCAACAACAAAACAACAACATATAACAACGCTGTAACTTCGTAATTAACAAAAATACTAATTATAATTTTTTGCTTAAATGCTTTATATATAACAAAAAAGAAACAATTAATATGAGTATTTCAGACAATTTCTTTCCTATGAACTTTTAGTTCAGATGATTACTTATTCAAATTAGAAACATCTAAGCTGTTGCTAAGTTCATACTCAATTGCTAATATAGTGAGGTCTGCCAATCTTTTTCGTGATGTTGTTGTTCTCAAATAGTTATTGATTAGTTTTAGTTTTGAAAAATTACGTTCCCCGAATGCAACACTAATTGGAAGGGTTAGAACGATTCTTAAAGCAATGATCAAGTTTGGAGCATAATTAATTTTCATTATGAATTTCAAAACTTCCAAGGGCCCTAAATCTTTTTCCAATAGAGAACACACCACTGATATTTCATCTCAAAGTTTCCTGCTATTTATATCCGATGATTCTCCATAAGTTAAAATGGTTAATAAATCTTTGCAATTTTCCAAAATTATAGAAGAATTACATCTTTTAGTTCATATATATTATATAGAAAACAGAAGTAACTGTTGCGATGTTGCATGCAGCTGAATAAATCTTTTTTTCTAAAGACGTGATGGCAGTGTCAACAAGGTGGTAAAAGAATTCAATTTTGTATTTTGCCTGTGCACCGATTATGGGTTCATCCTGATTTTCGTCAAACTGTCTTTTCTGCCGACGAACTCGATGTCTTGGTATTGACTCACATTTTTTGTCGGCATCTATTGCGGGTGCCATTTTGCCAGCATCATCAAGGATGGCATGGATTGTCCGATCTCGAATTGTTAAAAAAAATGTTTTGAACTTTCCAAAAAATGTATTGCCAATGATATATTATAATTTTTTCTCTGCATGAGTTTACTAATGGGATTGTCGTGATTTAGTACCTCATACCATATCACAACAGAACAAAGAAATGTAAATTATTTTATTTTTGTAAGTGGTCCAGATGCTTCAACTCTGATTGAGCTATACATATCTTTGTGCTTGAAAATCGTAAGCAATGCATCACATATTTGACAGATCTCATACCTCAAAGGCTTTATATAATCAGTTCGGCTTTCCCACATGATGTCCCTAAGAGGATTTAAGGTTAGTTCTTCAACGTACGTCAAATGAATGGCCCATCTCAGGTCTGTGATGAATACAATGAACACATTTTTTTTTATAAAGATGAGGCCCAGCTGCAGTGAGGAATGTAGAATCTTGCATGAAAAAGCAGAAAATGTTTTAGTCACAAACTAAGTAGTCACACAAGGGGACTCGGAACTCTGAGTTTTATTGATATTTATTGCGATCGATTGTTGGATTTAATGTGATCTATAAAATGTGATCAACTAACATAAAAGTATCCGGACCGAATATCGGGTTTTTGCTCTTATCCGGAATCGAAAAATACTTATAGCAGATCTGGATAGTATCTGGGTATCAATGTAGTTTATAAACAAATATATATAAAAAACAAAACAAACAATAACCCGAAATCAGTACATTTCATAAGAATATATATATTAAACATCTTTATTGGCAAAATCAG